>CATIWF010095997.1:0-86345 GCA_949630135.1 Balakata baccata
TAGTACACAACATAGTACATAATGAATCCAATAGACCAGGCTTGTGGAATCTCATCCATGCTAGTCTATTTGTGGCATTTGAAAATTTTCAGCTTAATGGATTTCTTTGAGTGTTTGAGCAATATGCAAATAAAATATAGAAAGTAAATGAGCAAGAAAAGATTGCACACAAGGATTTTTAGAGGTTCAGGTGTTAACAAACCCCAGTCCTCTTCCCAATCGCAATTGAGAGTTCTACTATCTCAACTTGAGATTACAGGAGAGTTTCCTAACTAACTCATAACTAGAGAGTTTTCTAGCTCATCCATAATAAATGTTTTCTCAAGGCTCACACCGAATCCAAATCCCTTGTATTTTAATGGCTCACATAATAACCAATTCCTTGTGTTTTGAACAGGCTCACATATAACCCAAACAAGAGTTTTTCTCACTAGGATCACTCTTACAACCTATACCTAAATGTTTAAGGTTAACACTTAAACCTTTTTTATAATAGAGATAAGAAATAAAATTGCAAGAGTTTTGACACACTTAAAATTAAGCTCTTATTTTTTAAGGCCTTTTGGAGGTCTATTTATAATGTTTACCTTCCAATTAGCCGATACATATAGTGCCAAAATTATTTCTAATGTTCAAAAATTGATTGATTAAAAGTTGTCTGAAAGAGACAGTTTTCCAGTTGGGAAATTCATATATTCGTTGGAGCCTTATACGTGGCAGCCTTGGATTTGTCCTTTTCTTTAATGGCTAGTCTCAGTCAAATTTCCCAATCGGGACAAAAGTTTCCCAGTAATAAAAACATGTTTCTCGGTCTGGAAATCACAACTTTCTGGAAAATTTGACTTAAAGCTTGGAATGCTAGAATCGAGCACTTCTCGAGGGGAAAACTGGAAATTGTCCTTTAATATTTGACCGATTTGTTCCCTAAGCAAATAAAATCCAATTGACTTGAAACTTTGTATACTATCAAAACAACACTAGATGAAGACATTAGTAACATTTAATTTGATTGTTAAGATCAAACTAGAGATCAATCATCTTATGGTCAACAATCTCCCATTTTTTATTTTGGCAATCAAACTAAACAAAATAATAAAATAGAGCATACAAAAAAAAATTAACATATTGAAAAGCAATTATGTCAAGTTTCAAGGCAATCCAATTTGTTTATCATGTTCCATTATAAAAAATCACACTTTTTAGATCTCATTATTTTCGAAAGATCTCTCCCCTTTATGTTCTTACATTTTTCTTATATTTTCTTGTATTTCTCCCCCTTTTTTAAGATCAAAAATAATAAAAGCAAGTATAGCATAGGATCAAACATATAGGGCATAAAGAGAGAAGATAAGAGAGAAAATTAAAAGATTAAACAACATGATACTAAAAGGTTATAGTATATAAAAAAAAACTCTTAAAACATAATAAGGATATGAAAATAACAAATGTTATCAATTGCTAACAAATGATACTAATTGTTAGTCGAACAACCACATATCAAAAACATCAAGATAAGTATATCATCTTAGTTTAGAGAATGCTTATCGATATAAAGATCGTTCCATGATCTTGAGGTACTTTTTCATAGAGATTGAATTCTTCTCTTGTGATCTCTTCCTTAAGTAGCTCCCCTTTACTTTATGCCAAGTTTGAGTTTAATGAGATTGATCACTTGAGAGAAGACATTTTGTTTAGCATGTACCTTTGGGCAGCCTATAAAAGAATAAAACAATTTTTGGTACCCATTTAAATTTGGGTCCATGGAGGTTAGCTCTAGAAGGTTCCTAATGAGCCTTCCTTATAAATCAATGCTTTTTTATATGCCAAAATCTCATACAATAGTTGCCACTTTGCATGGAATTTAGGTTTCACAACATAAAAAGAATGTGAATGTGAGCAAGCACAGTCTTGTGTGGAATGTGTAACCTTATATGCATGTCTTCTATACAAAAAGGCATAGTTGATCTTTTGAGGTTTCCCTCTTAGACCATGTAAGCTTTTATTACTCGTCTTTTGAGTAGTAGCTTTGATGTATGCCTTGCCTTTGGCTTTAGAGCCAATTACCTCAATGAATAAGGTTTGTGGTGTGATGGCCTTAACAAATATTGAGCTAGGTGGAGATGATGATGTTAAAGCTCCATTGAACCCTAGACCATGTCTCACTAGAGGAGGTCTTTAAGATACAATAAGTGTATCAAAATTTTCCTTCATCTTATGAAATTTTGAAATTGAGTTTCTAAGCTCTTCAATCTCATTTCTTAAAAAATTATTTTCTTTAAGCAAAAAAGAGGTTGAAGGTTTTGATGAAAGATCATCAAATGATTTCCTAAGAGATTCATTATATGTTTTAAGCTCTAAAACAATATTTTGTAACTCATCAAAATCATTTTTCAAATTTAAATTCTTATTTTTCTGAAAAACACTTTTCTTTTTAAATTTCTCAATTTCAAGGTTCATAACTTGTACCAAAATATCATCATCATCATCATCATGCATGTTACAAATGATTGAATGCACAACATACCTTATAGGAGTCCTCTTGTAGAGCCATAAAGCAAGAAGCGGCAATTTCTCCTTAACTTAAGGAGCTTTCATCACTTGAGGGCTCATGCCTTCTTTACTTCATGTAGGAACTCGTCTTGTGTCTTGAGTACTTGGAGGATTGATTGAAGTATTTGCCACACCTTTTCTTTTCATTAAGCTTTAATCTTCTTATAAGGTTGACAATCTCTTCATCACTATCTTCTTCATTCCTTTCCTCTTGGCTAGAGCTTTCATCTTCATAATACTTTGAAGTTGAAGCTTTGAAAGCTAAAGCCTTCCTCTCCTTTTAAAGCTCTATCTCCTTGTCTTTTTCCAAAGCCATCTCATGTGTGAGAAGCTTTCCAATGAGCACATTGGTGGACATTTTACTTAAATCTTCATTGGCTTCCTCAATGGAGGTAACTCTTGACCCCTACTCCTTAATGGGAAGACTTCTTAAAATTTTGTTGTTGATATCTTCAAGCTTAAGGTGTTTCCCAGCCTTTCTTAAGTTGATGATAGCAAGGAGTCAGTTGGTCATATCGGTAATAGACTCAAAGGATTTTATCTTGAAAAGTTCATATTCAGACATGAGCAATTGGATTCTCTTGGACTTCACTTGTTTGGTTCCTTCATAGTAATTCTCCAAGGTTTTCCAAATGTCATGAGCTCTTCTATAATGCAACACTTTGAGACTATCTTCTTAAGGAATGGCAGCAAGGACAATTGCCATTGCTCTTTTATTTCTTCCATTTGCCTTCTTTTGAGCATTGGACCAATCATCCCGAGAAATTTCTTCCTCCACACCTTCCATTTCCTTGGTTGGTGCCTTCCACTCCTTATAGATAGTGCCCTACAAATCAATGGACTCACTATCCATAAAAAGCTCCATTCCAACCTTTCATTAAGGAAAGTTGGCACCATCATAAATAGGGAAGTGATTACTAACTTCACCCTTCACCATCTTGATCTTCTCTCTTACACTTAAGCTTTGAATAGAGAGACCAAGGCTCTGATACCAATTGTTGGAAAGATGGTGCACCAAGAAGAGGGGTTGAATTGGTGGCAAATATAAATTTTTGGTTTAATGGATTTCTTTGAGTGTTTGAGCAATATGCAAATAAAACATAGAAAGTAAAGGAGCAAGAAAAGATTGCACACAATAATTTATAAAGGTTCAAGTGTTAACAAATCCTAGTCCTCTCTCTAACTATAATTGGGAGTTCTACTATCTCAACTTGAGATTACAAGAGGGTTTCCTAGCTAACTCACAACGAGAGAGTTTTCTAGCTCACCCACAACTGAGTGTTTTCTCAAGGCTCAGACCGAACCCAAATTTCTTGTGTTTTAATGGCTTACACACAACGCAAACAAGAGTTTTTCCCACTAGGATCACTCTTACAACCTATACCCAAGTGTTTAAGGCTAACACTTCAACCTTTTTACAAAGTAAGTTGGGAAATAAAATTGTAAGAGTTTTGGCACAGTTAAAATTAAGCTCTTATTGTCTAAGGCCTTTTGGAGGTCTATTTATAGTGTTTACCTTCCAATTAACTGTTACATATAGTGCCAAAATTATTTTTAACATTCAAAAGATGATTGACTAAAAGTTGTTTGACAGAGACAGTTTTCCGATTGGGAAACTATGTTTTTCAGTCAGAAAATTCATATATTTGTTGGAGCCTTACACGTAGCAGTTGTGGACTTGTTATTTTCTTCAATGGCTCTTTAACGGCCAGTTTCGATCAAATTTTCCGATCGGTATAAGAGTTTCTCAATCGGAAAACCATATTTCCCGGTCGTGACAACTTTTTGAAACTTTTGACTTGAAGTTTGGAATGCTGGAATCGAGCACTTTCCAAGGGAGAAAATTTTTTCCCCAGGGGGGAACCATTTCCTTTAATTTTTAACTGATTTGTTCACTAAGCAAATCAAATCCAATTGACTTGAAACTTTGTACACTATCAAAATAACACTAGATGAAGACATTAGTAACATTTAATTTGATTATTAATATCAAAATAGAGATCAATTACCCTAAGGTCAACAATAATAACTCTTTATTATTTATCTTATTAGGCTTATCACAATATAAATAATACAAGTCATGATGTTTAGTTCTAAAGCCAATAAGATTATCATCCAAACAGATACAGAAATAATAGTTCTTATAGGCATTAGAAATATACATAACATCTGATAGTAAGATTATATTATGGTTTAACAAAATAGAGATGTATCCCACTTGTTCGACTGCAACTTTTGCTCTATCACCAATAGTGAATTTTATCTCCCCATTATATAATAACTTCTTATACCTTAGATCATGCAAAAGGGAACAAATATGAGCAGTTGCTCTTGTATCTAAAACCCAAGTATATGATGAGTTAAAAGAACGATCATAATTTAAATCAACATTTAAATTCAAATGATGCAAAATATCTAAAGGATCTGTAATCCCTTTGCCCTTAGTCTTCTCTAGACTACTTAGATAAAAAGGACAATTTCTCTTCCTATGACCATCTTTTTGATAGTGGAAGCAGGTTCCTTTATTAGCCTTTGGTTTAAAAAGGCTTGAAACTAGAGCTTTTGTCTTCCTTTTTTTAGGATGCAAAGAAGAAGGAGTGGAATTTTTTTTTCTTAATAGTCTTTGATGTAACAAAGTTTGTACTCGCAAGTGTACAAACCACCGTGGAATGACAAGTTCACTTCCGACGCTGATCTCGCAAGGAACGGCTCAGCTTAAACCCTAAGTTACCTTAAATTGCTAATAATACTGTTTAATTGTCCTAAACACTCTAACAATGATTTGATGATTATAGAACTAATTAACTAAATTGAAAATAATAAAATATTTGAAAACAACAAAAATGAATATGATTCAATCAATGCAATAAATTAGACATTTGGCAAGCATCCCCAGTCTGTAATTCCTTACTCGTATCTAATTAAGCCTAAATAAGTTTAATTTTGTTAGCTCTCGCTATAATCATTAACTACCCAAACTAGTGGCATAATTAACGTCCAAATCAATTCTTAGGTCAAGTTACAAATTGTTTATCTAATAACAAAACCCTAAGATATTCCTTCTAATTTAAACGCAAGATGGCTAGTCACATATTCAAATGAAAGTAATTAAAAGCAATTGAAGATGGAAAGAATTTAACTTTATATAATAGAGGGAAAATTATTACATCATAGGTAGCTACCAAATACCTAACAAAGGAATTAGTCAAGCATGACTACTACTATGATCAAGTTCATAACTATGCTTGAATTAAATATGAATACAACAATAAGGAATCAAAAACAGAAATTCAAAACCCCTTGAGAAGTGTAAACCCGGAATTCCCTTGAACTGTTGGTCACTATCTTCCAAAGATCCAAGCTTTAGTCCCCAAATAGAAGGAACTCCAAGCTAAACGCGTGTAGTTGCTGCAATCAGGTCTAATGGCCTCCAAATTCTCTTTAGTTGTGTCTTTGATCCCTAAAGAATGAATTCAATTTGTCTTCCCAAAATCTGTTTCTGATTTTCCCCTAAAAATTCTCTTTTATACTTAGGTTAATTACAAAAAGTCCGATCTCCCCAAAAACTCCCTTTTTAGTCCCCAATTATTTACTAATTACATATCAAAAAGAAGTCCTAGCCAATAGGAATTGAGTTACAAAACACGGGCCCACATAATTCTTGGTCGGACCATCAATTAAAAATGTGAAACTATAACTTATGATCCTGCACGGGTAATGCACAGAAGTTGGCTTGAAAAAAATACACGTTCACGCACCTTGCACGACCAATCCTTCACCTTACTGTGCACGGGTCGTGCTACCAGCACGGGTCATGCAGAGTGTGTAATGTCCCACAACTGTATGCCCCGCGTAGGCTACATACCCGTGTTGTTTACTGCTTCACTAAAATATGCTCATAACTCCTCATTTTTAGCTTTGGGCCTTCTTGGGCTTCAATTTAATACGAACGGCCCTAAAATTTCTTATTTTTCATGCCACTACCTACAAAAAAAATGTAATCAAAAGAAACTAAATCTAAAGAAAACTAATGGCAAATGACTTCAAACGCATGCTATAAGCATTATAAATCAACATCGCACCAGTCTTTTTCTTCTTCCTCTTCTTTAGGTGATAAGAAGAAGTTGCCACTAATACTTCTGTCTCTTTCTTTTGGAGATTAATTACAGTATTTTGGTGATAAACTAAATTTTATTGCATCTCTTACAAAGTGCACTCAACTTTATTCAAATGGAAGTTTGAACGTGGATGTGATACTAAGATACGGTCTATCTTAAGCATCGCATCTATGAAGAAATTGAGATCTTCAAGGAAAAACATAAGCCTTATCATCTTACGAATATGTTCACCAACATCTTAGCCTTCCTTCATTTTTATTTGAAATAATTTGTTGGAATAGTTAAAGCGGGTAGTCCTACTAGCCTTACCATAACTTTCCTTCACTAGCTCCAAAATGTCATCACAAACTTCTATCTTTTCATATTGCTCTAGCTGATTATTTTCCATAGAAGCAAGTATATAATACTTTGTTTGGGTGTTCTTATCAACCCAATCCATATAGTATTGTTTTTCAGCCTGCTCTCCAAGTTTTGGCTTACTAGCAATATCCCATAAGCACTGTTGGAGAAGCATAAGCTTAAAGTTCACTAATCAGTCCATATAATTAGGTCTAGTGAGCCTATTACAGTCCAAAAATGATTGGAGTAATGATGGCATAGTCATATTATTAGAGAAAAATAATTGCAAAAAGAATAAAATATATCAGTTTAATTATATATTAATGGTCAAATCAATTAACCAAAATGATTTGAACACATAATTATAATGATTTTTTCTACTAATTTGGCATATCCTACACTTTTCTAGTAGGAAACGAAAGTTCCGTTGGGGCAAATTTCTAGTGGATAAATTGAGTTTCAATAATACTCTAATTAATATTCTTCAACTTCCCATAATGACAATCTTGGAATATTAACATATTAATGAGATGACAACTCCTTGTCAAATACAGCAATTGTAAACCCAATTTATTTCTTTTCTAACCGGCTCCTAATACTAACTCTCAGCTTTATAAAATGACATTCTTGAGCTCACATATTAGATAAATATTTCCCACGAGATCAGTACAATAAATAGACTTAATCTAGTACCACTCAGCTTCACAAAATGACATTCTTGCAACACTATATATTTATCCATTCTACAAGTCAAATATATTATTTGACCTTATCATTAATATACAACAACTTGTATATTAATGCTTCCATAGAGAGCCTCAATATAAATATCTTATATTTTTATTGGATTTATTATATTTAGAAAGATACATAGTCTTTTGTCATAATTTTAAGGTCTCACTTTGCACATTAAACAAACTAAAAGTTTAATAGCATCTATAAAACAATAAATTTATTTTTCAATTATCACATAATCCAATTTTAAGATGAATGTTTGGACGTTAGTTTTTTTTATGTCATATCTCATATGATGATCAAGAGATAATCACATCTATACTTGGATGATTATGGATACATAAGCATGAGATTTAAGAGAATAAAATATATATTATCCTTCTTTAGCATGCACATTATGTTTTATAAACAAATGTGAGCTCTTTATATAATTATATTATATAATGTTTAAATTAAATTAATTTTGGAGTCAATATATCTTTATATATTTTGTGAGTATATTTTTATACCCACCACATCCAAAAATGAGTTTTATATATAAAGGTTGAATTTTTGCAATAATTTGGAAAAATTAACCATACAAAAATTTATTTATAATTTAAACATCATTTAAATTAATATATATATTTTTAATTTTTTAATCCAAAATTAATATTTAATGCTCACATTATTCAATCATTTACCACATATAAACACATCACATACAATAAAAGAAATTAATCATACAATTTACAATTCTATTGCAATTGCTAGAAAAAATTTCTACCCCAAAATGGAAAATACATAGTAAACTCCATCTTAACAAATTTTTCTTGTTGCTCCTCCTCAAAGTTTCAAGCCTCCATGCTCCAAAAGAAAATTTTTCAATATATTCTCTTGGCATACTAAGGGTTTCAATATAATATTAAAAATAAACTATGAGTTTATTAATATTACAAACCAATATTTGGAAATATTATAACCTATTACACCTTTGAAAAACCAAAACAAAAGAAGAAAAATATCATGTAACATAACCTATAGATCAAATCTAAAATAACAATAAGAAAATCATCTATAACCAAACTGAGCCAATTAACATAAAGAAATCATTTTGCTCAAAAATTATGGAAAGACTCTAATACCAATTGTTGGAAGCAATTTTGGATTGAGAGGAGCTCTAGGACTCGGTCAAGATTATAGATTTCAAAAAATTTTAATTTGACCGAAACATACAATCATACTTTACACGACATACAAATATATTTTGCATGTTAATCTTAAATATTTATCCATAACTTTTACAAATTATATTTTATAACCTTTATGAATAATATTCATTTGTCAAAATCATCTCACGATTTTTAGAACAAAATGAAAAAATAAAATGTTAAAACAAAAATTTTTAAACTGAGTTCACTAAAATATAGATCAAGCAAAAAGATCAAAAGTTTGAATATTTTTTATGAAACTTCTTTGCTAGTATAAAATGTATGATCACCAAAAATTCTTTTTTGTGCAAATTTGTAAACTACTAACACTTTAAAAGTTTTTTTTAGTATTTTTCCTTCAATTCTTATTAAAGAAGAGAAAAAGTAAAAAGAAGAACCAAAGAAAGAAAGAAAAAGAGAGAAAAAAAAACTTTTAAAAAAATTCAACATATTTATAGGCTTAATGCCTTATTTCGTGTAAAACTCTCCTTTTTTTTCTTACATAAATAACATTCTTTTCTTTTTTTTTTAAATTGCTATTTAATGGTTTTTGTGTTTTTCTCTATTATGGATAAACAAGAATAAGACATTAATAACTATTTAAATAATAGTTAGGCAAGTGGCAAAGTAGCATTGATAGTTTAATACAAAATGGAAGAAGTAATATCACATTAATCATAGTAATTACTTTAATATTCCATTATAGTTAATTTAATTAATACTTAATTAAATTACGATAATTTTAATTAATATTATACAGGAAAAATAGTTAAAATTAATCAATGATTATTTCAAATTTAATTCTCAATTAAATTAATCTATACATTTTAAATATTGACTAGTCAAATAATTTAATTTGAGTGTGACTTATAAAGTCAATTATTTTATCAAAATAGAAATATAATATTAATTTCTTAATATTATATCGGACACTATTTCCAAATTTTTTGTATATCCGGTGTAATACCCCTTACCTTGTTATAGAACGACAAGGTAAACGAGCGATACTAGCTTGTCTGTATTTACCCTATTACCTTATGAAAATCGTAATATTTTTTTTTTAAAAATTCTCTTATGCGTCTGATTTAAAATTTCACACGTTTTGAAATTCATAACCAGTATGTATATGTATATATATATATATATATATATATATATATATATATATATATATATATATATATATATATATATGAAGAAATCCACTTTACATACCCCATTACAGACTATATGAAGATAAAACTTTAATTTTATATTACAAAGATTTCTCTAAAAATATACCCAAAATAAATTTTGAGGCTTTAGTTGCAACTGAATGGATTCCTGTCTTCTTTTAACAGCTAACTAACTTCTTAAAATCCTCCAAACCTGCGCGAGGGAAAGTCACTCGCCTTAAGCTAATAACTTAGTGGTACTTTATAGGATAAAAATCATACATACGATGCATTTATAAATTTTATACATGCCACAACATAATACCAATATCACAAACAATATTTCACATATATTCACAAATTAATATATGTCATGTAATTTAACTTATAAAAATGCAATATCATTCTTTCATTATCTTTATTCATACAATTTCCTTTTATTTTTTTTTATTAATTTTAATCAAGCCCCTATCACCTGCGTATAAACTCATTAATAGAAATATAAGGATTGTCATTTCCGGCCTTTTATAGTATTGCCATTCCCGACTCTTATTTATTTGTCATTATCGACCATTTATAAATATTGTCATTACTGATATTTTTCAATATTGCCACTTCCATTTTTTTTTATAGCGTGCGTTTCTTTTTCTATTTATTGGCATGTCAAATTATCCTCTATTCCAGTTCAAGATTTGATGTTTTCGGGCTTCAATGTTTTTTATATTATTTCCAGATAATTGAAATTATATATATATATATATATATGTATGTATGGATATGAGATGCTCATATGTACAATTAAATATCAAAATAACCAACAATAATTCTATGCAAAATATACCACATGAAAAACGTCACTGCATAAATTTGCACATACATGGCAGATTCCGGCCTTGGACTTATGACCCAATTTCAGCTCAATTTCACATGGATTCGGACCTTATGGTCTTCTAGTAATTTTTGTCCTATTATCTTAGCTTTAAAATGCAATAAAAATCACTTCAATCCGAATTTTTTACTAAAAGTTAGAGTCAAAATACTGGGCAGTGTTCCAACACTTTTTACCCTGCATTTTCATAGTACTCTTATGACCGAACTTTTGTAACCAAATTTTGACCTAGATGCAAGCTAACTTTCAATTCATGATCTCCATAAAATTTTTAGCTATATGTCTTCTCTATCATTTACAATTAGTTTAAGGACAATACAACATATACGGACTAAGTTATGGTCAATTTAATCATGACTGTTCCAATACAAGTGAAACATGGCACTTGTAGGATTCATTACAAATTAATTATTTCCATGACCTAGTTCATTCATGTCATACCCAAAGTTTCCATATCATATCACCAGACATAAAACTCAATATTTCACAATAATTTACCACAAAATTATATTGGCAACCATTTTTTACACAAGGCATTTTCTAAGTCACATGCAAAACATATATTTTATACACATTTACAATTTATAGCATGCAAAATTTTTATCCAAGAAGTACTTACCAAATCAGCCTCTAGTCCTTCTCTTTGCCTTCCTTTCCTCCTCTTGTTAAGTGGTCTTTTTCTTGCCCTTGTCCACCTCTTGGTGGCTACTTACTTGACCTTAACAAAAGAAAACAATATGTCACTAAATGACACATTCATTCAAAGTTTATGCATGAACATTAAGCAATGATCCTAATGCTCTTTTACCCTTTTCCATGACTTCATTTTTTCCTCTTTTTACCTTATTTAAGTTCATATTAACCTAATGTCATTCCTTCCATTTAGGACAACCAAAACAGCCACATTTATTCCAAATCTTTTTTCATAATATTCAACATCAACTAGTCATATACCCAACATCAACACTTCTAATCATCCTCCATCACATATCCCCTTCATAAAGCAACCCCTTCCTCACCATTTTAGGTTATGTTTCATTAGCTTTTAAGTCACAAAACTAACCTCTCTAGTTATTTAAACTAAATTCCAACTCAATCCTACACTTTCTCTTCCAATATAACATCAACACAAGTTCACAACTTCAAGCAAAACTCTAATCTAACACTTCCAACCATACCAATTAACTACAAGGAGTTAAAATACATGTAATAAGGTTGGATTTAAGAAAAAGAAACTCACCCTGATGATTTAAAATGGTGGCCAAATTTTTCCACTCTTCTCTTCTTTTTTCTTCTTCTTTCCTTCCTTCTTTCTTGCTCACTTATGGTGGAATCTTCTTAATTCTTGGTTTTTCTCTTTTTAAACTCTCTTTTTCCACTCTTTTAGAAGCTTAAATGACATAAAAATGGAGGGTTATGGGCCATAAAGAGGGGAGGAAGATGATGATATTGGGTTTGGTTAGATAAGTGAAGAATATGCCACAAATTTTGACTTTTATACTTAGGTTTATGCATATGGGTTCCACTAATTAGATTAATCTCTATTCCTATTGGTTCATTAGCCTAATTAATCTTGATTAAAATTTAATTATGAAAAATTCCACTTCCATATCATAATTCTCTAATCCTTACACATTTTTTTTAAATAAATTCAATAATACCGATTTTATTCATGGGAAAGTTTTATTTTATTTTCCAGTTCTTCCACCAAACTTTTTAATTCTCATATACTAATATCCCTACTTATATTTACTTATTATTTATGATTTTTTCATGTGTTCAAATTTAGACTCCGATTGAATCGGTGCTTCCGATTACGGCCATGGGCAACTAGAGCCTAAATTGCTGGACGTTACACTCGGACATATTAAGTATCCTTCAAAAAATCTCTTTTTAATTACCGATAAAATTTCGAATATTAATTGACTTCTACACCATAATATTAAGTCATCTCGTTATAATCCCGATATTGATTAGGGTCACAGTGTATCAAATCCTATTGGTCAATATACTAATGAGTGATAATTTGCGTTTTGATTAAAATAAGACTTATCATTATTAGTCTAACTAATAATATTGATCCTATATCGAATGAATCATATTTTTCCTGGTCACAAATTTATTTTATCCAAATCAAAATATCAACTCCATTAGAATCTTACCTTGGTGCTATAGGGTGACGAGTCCTACTATTCATAATCTCATGTCTCATTACATGACTAACTGTGGTAATTATGAGCCGGATTAACACGTATGAATTGTCCAGTATAAGACAATAACACCTTCATAGCATTCATGAAAGGACAGTCTCGACATCTCAAGTCAAAGGATTTCAAGTCATAAAAGATTCATATATTATGACTAAGATAATAACTGTTGATGTCGAGCACTATTTGTGCAGTTATTATCAAGCAGCACTGTTCAGTACCATTAATTTTTTAAGAATCCACTTATTTATCCAGATATCACTATATCATAAAGAATGAGATTCGTCATCAAAATAAACCATGTAATAACCTAGAAGCTCAATGAATAACCAATCTACTGTCATTTTCTAGTTATAAACATTTTTGAGCGATATTTATCTCATTATTATTAATAATTTAATAATAAATTTTCTATGGATAATCAAATGGTTGTATATTTTATCGTATAATATAACTACTACATTGATAATTTAATCAACAATTTGAATATTTTATTTATTATAAATATAAAATATACATGTGTTCATTATATTACATTATTTAATATATAAAAAGAAATGAATACACACCATTGATGACATAAATTATATACAATACATATTGATTTATGTAAAAATATTAAGGGTTTGTTTGGTTTAACATTTTGATATACGGATAATAGGTAGCTTATAACGAAATAAAAAATATACATATTTTATGAAAATATATTAGTTATTGCTATTTATATGTTAATTGATTGTTAAATGTATCAGTTAGCTTTAATCTAATTTGAACTTAATATGTCAAATAACATATAATAGTCACAATATATTATACATTTTTATCATATAAAAAAAACATTATTACTAATTTAACTTATTTATTGCACTTTCATATGTTCATATTTATAATTAATTTATCAATTGAACAAAGAACTTAGAGAAAATAAATATTTTATAATTAATAATTTAAAAGCAATATAGTCTAAAGAGAAAAAATATAGATTTAAAGTCTAATTTGGTTTAGTTATTGAATGTAACTGCTAGCTAATAGTTAATAGCTATTAGTTAATTAATACAATAATTAGTAAAATTAATTGAGTTTTTACTACTATAATGTAATATTAATAGCATAAGTACAATACTTTTTATCTAAAATGTACGTTTTTATGATGTATAAATGAACAAACAATAAAGTACAATGATCATTTGATTTAAGGCATATCCACCCTCTAACAATTGTTCAAATTTGTCATTCTGTTTTCTATTTTTTTTTTATATATTTTGACACCTGCAATTGATTTTTAGTCTATATTATCTCCTATAAAGTTTATAAAAATGTGCATACAGCTCAATAATGTTGATATGGCACTATTGACTAAGTCAAATATTTTTTTCTTGGCACACCAACATTAGAGGGTCACATGCAATTTTTTACAAACAAAAGAGGGAACAATATAGTCCCAAAATCAATTGTGAATTGTAAAAAGACAAAAAAAGTTTTAGGAAAAAAAATGATAAATTTGGATAATTAGAAGGGCTGGAATATGCCTTATGCATTGATATTCAACAGCTATTATAGAGGTGTTTGGTAAAATATTTCAAATAACAGTTATTATCTATTTTAGCCTCAAATAGCGCTGTTTGAAAAAACTCCCTTTAAATTTTTTTTTTGAAACAGTTGCAGTTTTTCTAGTAAAAAGATAAATATATCATTTTAAAATTTAATATTATTATTTATTTTAATATTTTTATAATTAACCCACATTCATATTCCACCGTTTAATTCACATTCCTCAATTATATAAAAGAAAAATATATTAAATTAATTAATTAAAATTATATAATATAAATTTTTTAAATTTTTTATTATAATTATTATATTTTATTATTGAAATAAATAATTGTATAAAAATAATTATTTTATTTTTTATTTATTTATACATCATAAATAATATATTTTATATTATATAAATAATATTTTTATAGGTAATTTTATATTCTAATAACAATAACTCAATCAGTTTTATCAAGTATCAGCATAAATCAACTATCAGTTACTAGATAAACCAAATATGAGTGTAATATATTTAAATTACAAGTATTAATTAAAAAAAAATTTAATATATAAGTTTTTTCAATCATTAGTTAATTGAAATTAAAAATTAACTACTAATTACTAATTGAGATATTTTACTAAGATTCTGTTTGGTTTAGGTTTAGCCGTTAAATGCATATAATAGCTAAATATATTATATTTAATTTAATTTAACAATAAAAATACTCTATCACAGATTTGGAGGGACATGGGGCCCACAAGCTCAAATATCTTGTTTCACAGCGTATAAAAGAAAAATGAAAACCGTAAAAAATCAAAATAAAAAATTCCTTTTCGGAAAATTTCATTTTATTTTTGCCGACAGGCTCACAGTCATAGTATTTCTGCCGATCACCGGATAAATGGTTCCGGTGGCCGGGGTTTGATGCTCAGAGGCTTAAAGAATTTTCGTAATAGAAATCTTAGGAATTTCTTGTCTGTAGTTAGTCATGGATTCTGAAGAAAAAAGAGAAACGGAAACGGAAATCCCTGTGGATAGGAAGAAGGGATGTCTGTACGTAATGTTTCGATTGATTTTAGCGATTATTTTCACCTTCTTCCTCTTCTTTTCTTCATCCGTATTCATAGCTTTCGTAGCAGTTTTGTTCAGCAACTTCTCCATCACCTCTCCCATCTATTTTCCCTCTCAGTGCAGAATAGTTTCCAGCAGTAAGTCTCTCTTTCTCTCTCTGTTCACATTTCTTTATTTAGATTTGTTTTTCGTTGATAACTTTGATTGGATATAGTACTCGATCACGTATCTGCTTTGTTGCGAAATTATTGTCAATGAATTGTGAAATTTGTTTTGAATATTTAATGGATTGTAAATTTTTAATGGAATATGAAACTATGAAATTCATTCAGTTCTCCTATTCAACACTTTAAGCTTTAGTGAACATCTGATTTTGTGTTATGAGTTGAAAAGCTAGTGTTCTTATGAATAGATTTAAAAAGGGTGAATTCTTATCTCGAAGAGTTTAACTTAACCTAAAATGTTGTGTTCTTGGATTGCAAAGATCTAAACAATCAAGCTTTCCATATAAATAAAAAGTGGCCCTAGTGACAAAGCGTTTGATTTGAAGCCCTTTTTTAGTTGCTTTATGCCATTCTAACTCATGCTTTATTAGCTTGGGCCTCCAATCAAATTTATGCAATGTCTTCAGCAGAGTTAGATCCTTCTGCGTATTGCCATCTGTAGACGAGTTATAGCCTTTATTCGTTAGTCTGTAGGCTTATCTATGTGTATGAATTCTTATGTGATGAGTTCCTGTTGGATTATTTATTCCTTATTTTGTTTTGAAATTTTGAAATTTCAAGCATTATTTCAGCCCTTTTAATTTCTATAGGCGTGGATCTCAGATCATCTAAGGTTTGTGAGCTTGGATTGTTGAATTATAAAGCAAAGCGTGTCTTTTATCCTTTTGAAGGAAGTAAATTTCGATGTCGTTATGATTACTATTGGGCATCAGTGTTTGAGGTGATATACCTTACTCCAAAGACTATGCATTACTGTTCATATTTATTCATTTTCCAAACAAAATCAAGAAATACATTTTTCCACATAGTTGTTGCATTATCCTATACTTTTGGTAATGACATGCTCTGTATTTGCCATATACATGTATGTTTTGCATAGTCCTAATTGCACTGCAGCTTATTCCTCAAGTGTGATTTCCTTCCATTTAATTAAAATACAGTTTTAGAATAATTATCAAAAGTTAAAATCATCATTGAGTTGAAGCATGAATTAATTCTAAAAGAAAAATATGAATAGCATATCCTTAAAAGTTGGGGTTGTGATTTGTAATGATTGTGGTACCATAATTATCAATATTCTGTTTAATTTATGTACTTCAACTTTAAAGAACTTATGGATCTCTTGAAATTAATGATGCACGAGTGCTACATGACTGATCTTTATTAAATAACTTGATGGTTGCGAAAAGTTCCTTTAATTTCTTGGATCTTTTAATTGATTAACCTTTCTGATGCAGTTTTATTTGTGAATTTTCAAATGGTGATATTGGAATTGATGAAAATGAAGTAAATTGGAATCAAAAGAGCCACAGTTACGGTCAAATTGAACTCTTCCTGTTATGGAGGAATGTAGTTTATTGAAATTGCTCAGCTTAAAAGATTATTTAGGCTACAGATGAAGTTTGAGTGGTAGATTATGTTGATTTTCTTTATTTCCATGTTGCAGAAGTTCCATGAGAAACAGTTTCTGTAAGGAATAGTTAAAGGGTATTACTATTTTAACTTATGAAATAAAATTGTCTATTCTAGAGAAATATTTGCAAGGGTTTTATGGATATTTTCATTTTGCTACTTTTTTAATTGTGGTGAAGGCCTTCTTCTAGCTATAGGCCATAGTTGTTGGAGGCAAATCTTAAGCACACTTAGGCTTAGGGCTTTGCCTATGGTGGCCCCAGGCGAGGTGCCAAAAGCGCAAGCTTTATTTGTTACCATTAATAGTAATGTGCATGTTACTGAATAATTATAGTTACATGGATTCAACTCTTAATAATTAAATACTACAACACAATTTGGATAAACGAATTGGGTTGGATGGAATCCCAAATAAGTTTTGGAAGTTAAGAGTGATGTGGTTGACCAGATTGGCTTTCTGATATTGAAGGAAATGCACAGTTGTTGCTCAATTAAGAGGTATTAAACATATGACTCAGATACTGAGACATGGTATGAATCAGATACTGAACCTACATGGCTACATCATGTGTCATTTGTCCTGCCTGACTTTGTGTTATTGAAGTAGGTTCAAATGATCCAATGACTTAGGAGTTGTATGGATTTGATGCTTTTAAATTTGCATCAAATTAGGTTTTCAAAGCTGCAGTTAGGCATGCTCTTTTGTTCCTTTAACATAAAATTCTCATCACCCTGTCTTATGTGTATACAAAACAATAAAATGACTGAGGTATAATAAATATCTCATGGAGCGCAAAGAATCATGATTTGGAGGCAACACTTAATCATATAACCCCTGCCTTGCACTAGGTTTTTTGTTTTTTCGCATTATTATTTTAATTTAACAGCTGTATTAGTTGCATATCGAATTCAGTCATATAGTATGTTGTTAATATTTATTTTTGTTATGACAATCACAGGTGGAATACAAAGACTATTCTTTGGGGCAGACACGACTTGCATTTGCAGAGGCTCCAAGTGATGCCCTTCCTCTAAATTGTAGGCCTAATTTTGGTGCTGCATGGTTGACCAAAGATAAATTTGAGGTGGGGATCACAGAACATTTAATCTCACTCATGTACAAAATCAGGATTCATTTTTTGTGGTCATTACTACCGTCATTTGGTTTCTCAAAGTTTATGCATCTAACTAAAATGATGTGCATATTAATAAGTTGTTGGACACATGTACAAGGCCCAATTATCTTTCAAGTCAAATTTTTATGAAGACCTTGACTATTATTTTATGGTTTCTACTTGTCTCCTTTTCAGGTCAATAAAACTTATGACTGCTGGTACACAGTTGGCTTCTCCAAAGTGAGTCTGTATCGCGATGGCTTCTTCCCCTGTCAAGCAGAAGATCCTTCTATTATTGAGATGATGAGACGCTACATTATCCTGTGAGTAGGGAGCCTTTTCTCCTGTACATGATTTTTTTTTCTTTGTATCTTCTACATATATCCTTGAGGTGAGCAATTTTGTGGCACTCATTTTAAACCAAACTTAGGAAGAATTGTTCATTGCTGCTGCCATCTTTTCTGGCTAACTTATCACTTTTTCATTATCTTTTTCCTTACTACCTATATATATCTCATAAAAATAAATGGCTATAGTTTTACAGCTATACATTCTCTCCCATTGCCAAAATGATTCATTTGTTATTTGATTATTACAGTAGAAGAGTTTATAAATATAAATATTCTGGTTGAAAGTGAAGAGCTACAATATTTTGTTGAAATGATCAATTTGCAGATCATGAGAATAATAAGCTTCAATCTGCATTCTTATCTGTCAGGGTCATCAAGATTTTGCGCGCCTGGTTTCTGCGGAAGGAGGAAAAAAATAATTATTTGAAGTGGGAAACAGTTGCAGGGGTTTTTTCTGGTTTCTTAACTTTCTTGATCTCCTTCAGCTTTATAAGAATCTTACATCACATGAAATCATGGTTGCCCCGAACATATGTAGCGCAGTTGGTCAGGACAACCATTAGAATGGTCTTCTTCAAGCGGGCTTGTTTTCTTGTGGCATACTTCTCTGTTGTGGGTTGGCTGGTAATCCAGTATGGAAAATTGCTTGGTCTTCCCAAGATTTACAGAATATATAATGACTAGGTTTGGCTTTCAGCTGCAAATTGCATGTTTGTATTGCAATACACGGTCACACCGAAAGGATGTGCAAATTAAGTGGTTGCTTGTTGTGTTATACATAACGAACGGTAAGGTTGCTCGATTATGACTTGAAAGTCAGAGGTTTAAACTACCAAAACAGTTTCTTGGGTGAAGCTGTGTACATCTGATTCTCATCAGAGCTTGCAATACCCAAACACATACATATGTATTACTGGAGCAAATAATGCATGAAGCTGAGAGTAATCTTCAGTGTATAAGGTGATGTGAAACAACTCTAATGAACCAGTTAGTGTCATCCTATAACGAAGACCAGGAATTGATTAGGGAATACATATACATGTGTTGTGTTGTATCTGTCTTTGTGTGTTTAAGCTTGCAAGGTTTACTGCAGTCTGAAAACAACTACAAAAAAATTTGATGCTACTCAAATGTTAACTCGCAAGTGTACGAACTACCGTAAATGACAAGTTCATTTCCAAAGTCGATCTCACAAGGAATGGTTCAGTTTAAATTCCAAATTAATTAAAATTACCAATAAACACATAAAATAAAAATCTAAACACTCTAATATGGTTTTGATGAGTTTAAATGTAATAGATTAAATTAAATTATATCGAACTATAAAATAGCAAATAGAATACTGAATTTATCAAATGAGATGATTAGGTATTTAGTTTTACATTCTCCAACTTGCATTTCCTTATAACAAATTAAGCACAATGAACAATGATTTCAAGGCAATCATCTAAACACATTAACTAACCAAACTAATGAGTTAATTAATGCTCAATTCAATTTTGAGATCGAATTAAAGGTGATGTTCCTAATAATTCATCTTTATAATTTTTATTCTAAGGTTAATAATTGGTGGCCAATCAATTATCACACAAGAAATTAAAGGAGCAATTGAACTGAAGAGGAAATCAACATTCATTAAATAAAAAAATAAGCAAGGTCCTTACAAGCTGAGGGTTGCTCACTAAGCACCTATAAAAGAACTAGCCTAACATTACCATAACAATACTCATGTCCATAGTAATATATAAACAAAACATTACAACAAAAAATCAAGGAGAAAAGCCAACTTGCTTCCTTGAAAAATTGCAAGAACTCAAATGTAGAGAAAGTTGATCTTCAATCCCACAAGTTAAACTCGAAAACAACTCCAAGAGAATCAATGATTTTCCTGGTGGACAGATGGCTACTGAATGTAATCTCTAGTTCTTTATCATCAAAACCTAGTAGTAAAACCAAGGAAGAAATGAAGAAGAAGAAAAGAAAAAGAGAAGAGGAAAGGAGAGAAGAAGACAGAAACCTTAATTCCTAAAAAGATCTATTTAAATCTCTAAAACTCCTATTTGATGTCCAACTCTATAAAAAATATGTTTTTTCCCTCTTAAGGTTACATAAAATTGCTCCCCAAGAGTCCCAAGAATTAAATTCCAACTTAACTTTCTCTATTTGAGGCTTTTTTTTTCAAGTTGTAGCGGTTCTAGGAGTCGCGCTCGCAATGAAAATTGACTCGGCTAGCAGTTGGGTCGTTGGGGTGTGATGATCGTCGTGTGCACAATAGCAACTTCACTTCCCAGGTTTCATTCAAACATCACATTTGTGATGGAAAAATTGCTCATTTTTATGCAAATTTATATCCAAAAGACTTCTAATTGCTTTTGACTCGTTATTAGACCTAAAAGCTCGAATTTTACACACTAAGTATCTAAAATAAAAATAAAACCTATTATAACACTAGAAATACTCAATAAAAACATAATTATTAGATACACATCAGGCACCTAAGTGTAATTATTGAGTACTAAAAGTTCCAATTGAAAATTGAAATAATTGTTCAGGAATTAGACAAAAAAAATGACAATTTTAAGTGCTAGATATGTGAATTGGCTCATTTTGGTATTAAATTCTATTCATCAAAAGAAAAATAAATGTAATCTTTCAAACAGATTCTCTATATTCTTAGATGATACTAAGGCTCTATTTGTTAAAATTGGCTAATAATCTAGCTGTTAGCTGATAATTTAGCTTTTAGCTGATAATTTAGTTGTAACTGATAATCTAGCTAATTCAATTACAAGTGTTTGGTAGAACTAACTGAAAAAATAACTAAAAAATCTACAATGACATAAAATGACATATTTATATATACGATACATATTATATATTTCATTCTAATATAATAAATACGTCTATATTTATCATCTAATATTTTATTGTTATATATATATATATACACACACATATTAAATAGTTTAATAATTATTTTCCTCAAAAAAATTAATAATTATATTATTATTTGATTAAAAAAAGTATGGGTATAAAGGGAAAGAAAAATCATAAGTTACTAGATTATTTTTGAATGCTAGTTCTAGTAGCTTATTTTTTTGGAGATTATAATATAGTTTTTTTTTTCAAACAAGCTACTTCACCAAACACAGATTATTGGTCAAATTATATTATTTTTATAATCAAACTAAATTATAATAGATTATAATCTAGTTTGGTGTTACCAAACAGTACCTAACATGATAACTAACTGAAAAGAAAAAAAAAATTATGCTTGATCAACTAGTTTTTCTTTTGAACTTTTCCATTTAGGTTTTATTTGTTAAAACTAATTAATAATTTAGCTATTAACTTATAATCTAGGTTCAAGCACATAATTTAGTTGCAGTTGATAATCTAATTTATTTAATTAAAAATATTTGATAAAACTAGCTGAAAAATATAAAATGATATAAAATGATTTGTTTATATTAATCAAAAATATTATAAAAAATATATTTAAATACATTATACAAGAGAATTTTATGATATGTATATTATAAAAATTATATTAAATATTTCATCTCGATATAATAAAAATATCTACCTTTATTATCTAACATTTCAATTTCATTATTAAATATATACACATATTAAATAATTTAATAATTACATTGTTATTATAACATGTCATTTGATAAAAAAAAAATAAGAGTATAAATAGAAAGAAAAATAATACTTTAGTAGCTTTTTTTTAGATACTAGTTCTACTTTCTTATTTTTTGGAGATTATAATATAGTTTTTTTTTTCTAAATAACATACTTTACCAAATACAGATTACTAGTTAAACTATATTATTTTTATATAATCTAGTTTGGTATTACCAAATAGTGCCTTAAGCTGTAATTTTTACTTTATAAGTATGGAGGCAGATCTATGTTGAAATAAGTGGATTCTAACAAAATGAGTGATCAGTGATTGAATGATTATTCATCAACTTCTGTACAAAATTTCTGATCCGCCGACTATAAGTATGCAAACTGAGGTAAACAAGGATATGCAATAGAGAGATTAAATGTGCCTGTCAAGTAATAGAGCTTTTAATATTTCCAATTTACAAAATCCTAATACATATGGGAAACCTGTCATTCTTACATTTAGGCACTTTCTTTTTCTCATCAGAATGAAACATTCATACAATTAGGCATCTCTTCTGCTCTGGAACATCATGTCTGTTTGAGATGTTCAAAAACTGTTGCAGTGTATGACAGAGATTCGCTGCTGTTTTCACATTTTGCCTGTTTCCGACAGGATCCTCCCGATCTCTTCGAGAAGCCTTCCTTTTTCTTCTGCCAAATCCTCGTTCGTTTTCTGAAGCTCTTCTATCTGCTTTGTCTGTTCAGAATCCTTCCTGGAATTGATTAATAAACAAACAAAGTTGCAGCTTAGGCCATTTAAAAACCATAGAAGCAGAACATAAGAAGAAATCTAGCACACATAATCCAAAAGCAGGCTTGATTGTGAAAATAGTGATAACAGAAAAGGAGCAATCCGAGATTAATTTCATTACCTATTCATGAAAGACAAATTCATTTTGAGTGATCTAACTTCCTTCTCAAGATTTTCGCACCGCTTTATGACAGATTGCATATCAGATGGAATTGCTGGGGTTGAATTCTTTTCCTTTGCTTCTGCCATTCTGCATTACCAAAAAAATCAGCTCGAGTCAAAAAGCTTTAGAGAGTATTTCCTTCTACACTTGCACTTAAATTTGTTCAACCATTTCTCGCAATTGTTAACTAATAAGAGAAGAAAGAGAAAAGATTCAAAAATTAATGGTAGATTAGCTTACTTTCTTGAGCGCTCCACTCTTCGTTTCTTAGTTGTGTCTCCCTTGTCCACTACATAACTTGCATTTGTCAGAAAGGATCATATGATTGTTTATCAAGTAAAACAACTGCATCTGCACAATAATTAGTTTTCATGCAGTGCTTAGTTATACTCATAGTTAGTAAGCATTCACAGAGAACTTCCGACCACAACAAGTACTTGCACAAAAAATAACATCAATTTAAGTATATATAGTTCCTTTATAAGTTATAATTGACTCGCGTTTAAATATATATAGCAGTGAACGTTAGTTCTATGCAAGTATCGATCCATTTCCACGTTGAATGATCAAGGATGAACTGCATATCAAAAAGTAGCAATAACATTTATTACTTGAACAAAATCTGGTTTCAAGTTATTTTATCTATTCCATGCTGGAGAAGTTGTAAGGATAAACAGATTACCTGAACCAGCTGATGTTACAGATCCATACCGAACTAGCCCTCCCCTCTACAAATAGAGCATAGGTTGAACATCGGAGAGAGAAACGAGAGAGCAAACAATTCAAGATAAATTTATTTAACATTTAACAAAGTAGAATACCTTGCGATCATCCTTCAAATTTTCAATAATTCGTTCTCTAAAGTCTGCAATTCAATAAGGTAAGATATTTTAATGAAATAGTAGCTCAAATGTCAGAAGTTTTTCAAAAAATGTACCTTTTTTGGCTCTAGGTCCAGTTTCTGAAGTCTTGTTGTCTTCTACTTGTTTCCTTGAGCTATCGCAGATGCTTAAAGTTTGGCTTGAATTACTTGGACCATCACACACATCAAAACCAGATGAAACCACTGGTGCAGCAGCAGAAGATTCACTTTGAGATGCTTCTCTAGAAACTGTGCTCAATTGATGAATTGGATTTGTAGGATTTATAAAACCTTCAAGGTCAATCTCTCCACCATCATGAACTTGGTTGGAGGATATTTCTTGAAAAGTTTGAGGAATTTCAGGAATGCAAATGTTGTTCCCTTTTCCTTGATCAAAACTAGAGTTCACTAATACTTGTTGACTATGAAAGATTGGATTACAACTATCTTGTGCAGTTTCTTTGTGAATATGGTTAACCAGCTTCTTGCGCTCAAGTGTTCCCTTCAGCATGTTGACAACAGAAGAAACTCTATCAACATCTCCCATTTGTGGAGGGGCATCGAATGTGGAAGAAGATGAATTGGATGGATATATGAATGTGCTTAATTGATTCCCAATATCATTGACTGGATCGGCCAACATTTGTTCTGAATAGCTCATGCTATTTCCTATACATATCTGACCACTTTGCATTGCAGCAGCATACCTTTTCCTGTAGAAAGTACAAAAATACAAAGCTAATTATCTAACTCGGGAGTCAGGTGCGGTTTTGATTCAAAATGAGAACGAATGATGCTGATACCGTAGTTCAGAGGATCGACTTCTTGTCATTGGTTGCGAACTATGAAACCAGGCCTGCATTTAACATTAAGAGCAATAAAATGTAATAGCACTTAAATGAGCTGAAGCTTTTGCAGTTAAGTTTTTGTAGAAAAAGGGCAACTGGGCAAACCTTGGCAAGATATGAGTTACTAGCTTGCACACTTTTTTCCATAGCATTCCTGATAACAATTTTTTTTTACCCCAAGAAAAGAAAAATTCAGAATAACTAGTATTAAAAAGAAACAAATTATGCAACAGATAGCAATGATCTGAAATTGTTGCCATACTAATTTGGTAACAATTTCAAATTTGAACTATTGCAACAAGATGTTCACATTGTCAATTACCAACGGCTAACGGTTTTAATATATATTGCAACGATTTTATGGGTAAAGAGCAGAAAAATTTGCAATAGAAACCTGATTGATTGGTGATTGAGGTCTGTAGAAATGGTATCAGGAAGAGGATAATCATTTTGTGGAAATATTACATCATTGCTTCTTTTCTTCTGCAGAGGTCCCCCTGGCAGATTACTAGTTAAATTGGCAAGTTCAGTAGAAATCCTGCAATCCGCAGACATCAGAAGAATCTACAAATCTAATTGATGCAACACAAGTAGAAAGAAAAGTGACTAAAACAAAAATTAACAGAGAAAATGGAGAATTTGGAATTGAGGCTTGTTATGAGGATTTCATCAGTTGAATCAACTCACCTCCTTGATGCTTGCCTGGTCCGATGAGCTATACTTGATGAAATATACTCATTATTCTGTTTACAAATCAAAAAATCAATTTACAAAAAGATAATAGCTAATTATGATGCATAATTTACTGTTTGGCAGTCAAGAAAAATGTAGAATTAGGGGCAGAAAAACGAGTAAGAAATAGCTTGCCTCTCCATTGGTAAGCCAGGTTTTGAAGAGCTCTTCACTGTCAATGCGGCCATTAAGATGATGATGATGAAGATGAGAAGAAATGTTCTTAAATCCTAACATTTCCATGTTAGGAACAGGCATTCCAACTGAATTTTCCATTATAGATTTCAAAAATAATTCTTCACTTGAATTTCTATACATATCTGAAAACCCTTTTCCTTCTGTCATTTTTCTGATCTTTTCTTGTTGTCCTTCAACACAAAACATTAATTGATCTTTGAATCTGTTTCTGTGTGTGTGTGTTTGTGGCCATCATTATCAATAATTAAATTGAAATTACTATTGATGACTGAAATGATATATAAAAATTAACTATTATTCTACTTGGAATAGGAATTAGGTAGCTGGCTGAATTCCTAAGCTGACAATTAATGATGAGGTTCCAATCTTCTGCATAAAATGCTACAAAGGATTATATAAATGTTTTTTTTTTTTGTCAATTAGGTCGTGGACTATACAATAGAGGATCGTGATTCTTTTATACTTAAACTTTAACCATTATTGATAGACAGTAGCGGTTGAAACTAGAACTCCAGACCTCCCTGAGTTTGGAGTATATTATTGACAAAAATAGATCGTGAATTATACAATAAGAGTAGTCATTATTTTACACCCACCATAAAAGTACTAAAGATAATGATAGGAAATTCAAACTCGATACCTCCTTTAATTTTCAAAAGTGATACTATATTGTTTGAGGAAGCAATTTCATTGTAAATATATGTTTTTATAAGTATACGACAGTGATGAGATTCAAACTTAAAATTTCACTCAATTCTCGTAATTGAGAATACCAAATGAAGCTAGTTTTGGTTGTCATGTATACGATGTTGTTTATATATAAAAATAGAGTGGGGAGACGGGCATAGAGTGAAAAAGTAACAGGACAAAGGTGTCGGTATCTATGAGCAATTGGGTTTGGAGGTGTGACAGTAAGATTCCTATGTATTACGCATTTGTCCTCTTCTGTCTTAATCTCTTTCAACGGTTTGAAAATGCAACCAACGGCTGTGATCTGCTCTATTGCCTCCCTTTTCATTATTATTATTATTATTATTATTAAATCCCAACTTCTTTGCGAATGAGAATTGTGTATCATAGTCAAGCAAAGTGTTCAAATTTTAATTATAATACAAAAAAAAAAAAGAATAAATTCATATTTTGACCCCTAAACTTTATGAAAATTTTCAAATAAGGTCTTCAACTGAAAATTTATTCAATTGCAACCTTTAAATGTCTATTTTATTATAATTTAATCCCTATATTACATTTATACTTTAGGTCGCAAAATATAATAATATTTATACTTAACCCATTTTCTTTTTGTGTGTTTTAGTTATGAACTTATAAATTTATAAATTTGGTATTCATGTTTCAATATTTTTTAACAATTCATCTATATTGTTACCAAAGTTATCATATTAAATCAATTAAAGAAACATTTAAAATGAGTTATTTAATTTTATTATAACATGTAAAAAAATGTTAATTTAACGGTGAATTTTGATATTGTTGTTTACTTTATCCTTTCAAATGACCAAATTGTAAAATATAAAAGTTAAATCTTTTCGGTACATGTAATTCAACCAGAGATTCAAACTCGAAAGCCTACAGCCTTGATCGCTAAGCCAAATGAAAGTTAATTTTAACTCATTATCTTCTTCTCTTTGTAATTTCTGGCGTTTGACTTTATGCATTCATTGAACAATAAAAGTCAATTAATTAATTGTTTAAAAAATATCTTAATTGTTTAACAATAAAAATTCCAAATAATTATTTTAAGGTCAGTATTGAAATTAAAAAATAATAATAAAGAGGATCTGTCGGCAGCCAAACTCATGAGTTTACTTTAATTTGTTAGAAGTATAGAAATAAAGTGAGCAAAGGAAGGGCATAATTTGAAGGAATATACAGAGAGATCCTTTCAATAATCATAATTAAAGGGCATAATTTAAAGGAATATAAAAAGATTCTTTCAATAATCATAATTTATACTAATCCTAATATATTTAAATGAATCATTTCTTCACTCACAGGTTTGTTTTATTTAGTTCTCCCAATCAAATATAATGATTCAGCTGCAAAAACTGATATTATTTGAAACTTGGATGGCATCAGTTACAAAATAGTGAGGACTTAAATGGTAATGGACTAACCATTCATCAAATTTTGAAAGGTCACAAAAATCAATTCAATGTCTAAAGAAAAAGAAATAGTAAGACTAAAAAATGACAAAATATTAGGAAATCTAATATTATTATTCCAAATGCAAAAGAGAAACTAACTACAAATCTGTAAGAATGCAGCATAAAAACTACATCTCTAAAAGCTAAAGAATCCAACTGCTCTTTATGCAAAAACCCCACACTTTCCTTCAAGATCAATTCAATGGTCAAAGTTTGCAATAACTTAATTATTGTCTACAATGAAGGTTACAGTTTACATCATATAATAGGGGAAAAATATAGGGCCTCCTAGTTTAACTGTTTAAGTTCTGCTAGTTGATTTCACGGTGGCTGATCCAGTTGCTTTCTTGAAAGCCATTATCTTTCCAATATAACACAATGCATATCGAAGAAGGTTCTCAATAAACCTTTCAAACTTTACTTGTTAAAGGCATACACAGGGCCTGCCCACAGAAATAACAGAACTGCACACTTTAATGTCTATGAAAAAGCGGATACAATAATCAATGGAAAGTTGGAAACACAGAAATTTGGGACAAGTAAACAGGCCCCAGGTCGTAGCATCTAAAACTCAAGTTTCGATCACTAATAATAGCAAGAATGTTGTACAGTAAAATACCTTATAGAAAATGACACGAACTAGTATATCTCCTCATCAGGGACATCTGGTGTCAAGAACTTCATTGGATCTTCGCGCATTTTCTCATAATTTAATGTTGGTTTTACTCTTTCTGGCACAGGAGCCAAAGGAATGATGCTGTCTCTGTCTATTACTCCATCAATTATTCCATATTCAACAGCTTCTATAGGTGACATATAACGATCCCTATCAATATCCTTTAGTACTTGTTCAACTGGTCGGCCAGTAAAACCTGAAATTATTTTGACGACATTGTTCTTGTTATGCATTATTTCTTGTGCTTGTATCTCCACATCTATTGCTTGCCCACTAGCACCTCCAAGAGGCTGATGGATCATGATTCGTGTGTTCGGCATTGCAAATCGCTTGCCTTTTGTGCCACCACCAAGGATTACAGAAGCTGTTGATGCTGAAATGCCCAGGGCAACAGTGGAAACATCAGCTCTCACAAGCTGCACCACATCATAGATTGCCATCGTAGCACTGACATAATAACATTGAAAGCAAATCAGCACAAATTATGTTAATCATCTTATGATACATTGGGAAAAAAATTAAACATTAATGCAACATCGTTATGATCAATGGGGATTTCTACTTAGAGGTTAATGTTCTAGGCAATATTTCTATAACTTGGGGCAAAGGGTTGAACGCGCCTATGTCACACATATATATTTTCCTTCTCATTGTGTTTTGAGTTACATTTCAGGGTCAAACATGTTTTCTGTTGATGTATAATGGATCTAACACAAGTACATTAACTGAAATTGCGGAGCAAGAGAGACAAAAAATTCTTGTAACACTTCTCTATTGTGAAGAATAGGGTTTTGTTCGCTTTCTTACAATAATACTTCCCTTTACCTCTCAATCAATTTTCCCCATCTTTACCAATTATCTAATTTTTAATTCCAAATACTATACAAATAAATAAAAAGACAGAAGCTTTACCTGAGGGAACCCCCAGGACAATTGATGAAGAGGCGGATATCCTTCGTAGGGTCTTGAGCATCCAAAAGCAATAATTGACTGATAGTAGCATCAGCGACGAAATCATCGATATTATTTCCCAAGAAAACAATCCTCTCCTTAAGCAATAGGCCCATGACATCGGCCTCCGCTCCTCTCATGGCGGTGGATGGTGTCTGAGGAGCTAGGGCTTGGGCCGATTGAAAAGAAGCTCTGACTGAGAAGAAATTTTTGTTAGGTTTGAAATTGAAAAAAGGAGGGGAAGATTTAGAAAGAGGGAGAGAGGGTTTAAGAGATGAAGAAGCGTGAAAGGTTAGTGCAGAGGGAGAAGAAAGCGAAAGCATGTCCATGGCGTCCACTGTGTGTTCACTGAGAACGTGAGCGTAAGAGGAGATAATTTTCGCCTTTCTGTTAAACCCTCAGAAGTCGGAGTCCCGACCCATAATCTAATGGATTAATTTTCACTCCAGTCAGTCACCCGTCACCACTAACCTTTTTTTTTTTCTTCATATCACAAGTTTTTTATTAGATTAGAATAATTCACTGAAATTATTTCTATTTGTACCTAATAAAAATAAAATTTCAAAAGTGGTAAAATTTTCACTCTATCATAAATTTTAAGACAACAGCATATTTAAGATCTAAATTTAAAACATCTAATTAAACTGAACGAAAAATATCATATTACCTATAATTTCATGAATTCTCTTTTGCTTATTAAAATCTCTATTTATATATATATATATAAATAAATAAATAGTTCTATTGAAAACTTGAACAGAGCTTATAATTCTGATTAATAGATTACTACTGTTAAACTAAAATTTGGAGCTAATTAAAATCTCTTTTTGAATATAAAAATACTATCCGAGACCTCACTCCTCTCATAAACAAGATGTTAGGACACAAATTCCAAAAGTTTTCTATGTTGGAAATTCTTCCACCTGCTTTGCGAGTAAGTACTTGATTTGTACCCAAAAAAAGAAAGAACAAAGATGGACATGCTATCATCTTCAATTGTTTTCTTGAATTGTTTATATTGATTTTTTTTTACAGAACGAAGATCAAAATTTTCATCAAACTCAATCAATGATTGGGTAGCATGGCCCCCATCCCACCTGCTGTACCCAATATTTTGTAGCCCTGTCCTCTTAATAGAATTCATACATTGTTCCCCAAAAAAAGTAATTTGTGAAAATTATTAAAAGTCCCCTGTTGCTATTATTGCACTTTGTCAGACTTTCACCATAACATGGCAAAAATGCAGAAAGGGAAACAAATGAACGTTCCTTAGCATACAATACCAACCTCAGGCTCAGCGCAAAAGACTCCAGCGAAGTTGCTGCCCTAAACATGTGCTTGAGATGCTTGCTTTAGAAAGTTATATTTTCGATTGCAGGTTTTCATCTTCCTGAGTATCATCTGTACTTAGAAGATGATTGAGTGTGACTTTTCGCCTTTTCTGTTCTGAAGGGGCTTCTACTGTATTGTCACCTTCGTCACCCTTCCTCTTAACCATTTCATTCTCGTCTTTTTCCTCTTCCTGTAAAGCAGGAACTTCACCACTAGAACTCTCTGACTTATCTGGCAATGATGCATTTGGATTGGGTTCTTCGGCTTTCCCTTTTCCATCCGTTTTTCCTTTATCAGATGACTGTTCACATTCTTTAAGAAACATGCTGATTTCCTCCCTGCGAGCAACATCAAGAGGGGTCTTTCCCGCTTTTGTCTTTACAGCAAGGCTAGCATCTTTCTTTACCAAGTACTTCACCAGGTCCAGATTAGAACCTTGAGCTGCATAGTGAATTGGAGTTAGGCCCTTTCGTGTGCATGCTTTCACAGAAACCCCAGATGAAACAAGAGTCCTAACAGCTTCTAAATGACCTTTTTGGGCAGCAAAATGAATTGCACCCATGTCATCCATAGCAGCAGCACCAACATCAGCTTTATGTTGGCAGAGGTAACTCACCACATGTGCATGCCCTGACCATGCAGCCAAATGCAATCTATGCTAAAAAGTTACTTTGTCAAGGAAAAAACTCCACAGATGCAATGTATTTGAAAGTTCACATTATATATCAGACTCAAGGAAAGTAGCAACCAAAACCAGCAACATTCACAGATACAAAGTAAGGACAAAAGTACACAGACCACTAAAAGTGAACACTCACAAATACTACCCTGTATGGTTAGTTTCTTAGGTTCCTTCAAATGTTATTAGGGAAAGATTTAAGAACAACCCCTCTGAATCCAATAATTGCGGTAAAAATAACATCGCTGGGCATAATATAAAGAATTGGAATACTGTCTCTCAAAAGGCATTTTTATAGATTGATCATGGAAGAAGGGTGGCTAAATACCTTTTCAAGAGAAGATGTCTTACACGGAAAGCGTGAAAGAGGCATATGATAATCTGATCATATATGTAAGGTTTACTAAAAAGCTTTGCATGTATCAATGTACTCAGACATAGAACACACACCTAGGAGAAGCTGCACATGCACTACAGAAAATAGAGGAAGCAAATATATAAATTATAACATCATGAAAGTATATAACGTTTCCACTAAAGTATACAATACATGCATCATGCGGCAGTCACACATGCATCTCTAACCACTAAATAACACAGCTGCACATAATCTTAGCAGTGCAGAAATCATGTGGTGAAATTCTGAATCGCAAGAAATGAACAAGCAAAGTTTTCAAGAGTTTGTGCCGACAAATACATAATCACCTACTCACTGTTACAGTGCTTGAGAGTGACATTGAGACACACACACACGCACCGACACAAATTCTCTCTCTCTTTCTCTCAAGCAGAATAACAACGAATAGGCGTAAAGGTGTACGAAGAAGGCAACATTCCAAGTTAGAAAAGCGGACTAAACCATAAAATGTCTCAAGCAGTTCTAACAATGCAAAGCCAAAGCATACTTGTGGCCACAATTTTTAAACTGTTTCAGTTTCAATTCTTGTAGTCTTATTTCATATTCCCATTAATTGCCTAAGCTAAAAGGTAAGATAATCAATTATTGGCAAAAAAAACCCTAAAATTACACTATATTTTTTAATGCTTTGGAGTTAACACACTGAAATACAAAGCGCTATAAAGACTTGCATGAATAGCAAGCAGAAGCGAAAAATTCGGCAATTTGCCAATTAAGAAGCCTAAAACAGCTTCAAATATGAAAATAAAAACCCCACCACAAGCGGTGTTAAGCCAAATTAAAAGTACGTGAAAAATGAAACAAAATCATTAAGCAAGGAAAGCAATTAAAATGAAAAAGTAATAGAAGATAGGCTACGGAGTTCTAGAGTGCTTATCTCTGGAGTTAACGGCCAAAGGTTTTGAACTGAGAATAGACTGAACAGCATTCAAGTCACCGGACCTCGCCACCGCATGAAGCTCTTCTTCGACCCCTCCTTTGTCCCTCCCCATTTTCTCTTTCTACGTTTTGCCTTCCGTCTTCCTCCTTTCACTTTAGGTTTTTTCTCTTCTACTCCTCTCTGATTCTCTCTCTCTCCACCGCAGTCTGCACTTTGCAATTACAGCCCGTAGAGGGTGGGCAAACCCGGATACCCGGACGGAACGATTTGAACCCCAAAAAACTTATAGGAGCCGGAGGTGTGCATTGTGAATCGAACCGAACTTTAAAAAATCGAATCCAAGTCTTAACAGTTAAATTCTGTTGGTTTGACTAATTAAAGAAGGATTTTCATCGGTTGAACCACATCTAACTGAACTCACACTATTAATTCCTTCAAAAGATATGAACCGAGCTAAATAATTTTCGGTTTAATTCGCTTTCATACATCCGTATGACTAAACGCATGTAACTTCTCTAAAAATCAACCCAATCCAAAATCTCAAATAGCTAGTATAATTTTAGCTTAAAACGATTGATTAATTTAGTTTATGAATCAAATAATAATCCTCTTTCCTTCCCACTTCAAATAAACCTACTCCTATGTATTTTATCGTCTTTTGAGTTTTTATTCGGTATAACTAAGATTAGTCTGAATGTGTAATTTTAATTAACTGATCGAAAATACATTAATTTTAAACCCAAATTGATGTTTCAAATTATAAATTTATAAGTGCACGAGCCACTTGTAAAATGATAAGTCACTTTCGAAGTCAATCTCCAAGGAACTGTTAGCTTAAATTCTTAATTACTATTAATTGTCAATTAACACGAATGAACTTAAACATTGTAATCTCGATTTTTGCAAGTTTATAGTTTAACTAAATAAATGAAAGCAATAGAATGAATAAAAGCAATTAAAATCAAGTTAATAACCAATTAGACTAACTTAGATATTTAAGTTTGTAATCCCTTTCCCAACTCCATTAAGTATGATGAAATCGAATTCCAATGACTTTTGCCTTAATTCATTAATTACTTAAGCTAATTGCACAATTAAGGTCCACTTCAATTTTTATGTTAAGTTAAAGATTGTCGTCTAATAACAAAATCTTAAGATATACATTCCCAATTAAATAAATTGTGGTCAATCATACATTCAATTCAAAAATTAAAGAAGCACAATTGATATCGAAAGAAATCAAATTTTATTAACAATGGAAAAGTTTATACATCCTAAATAAAAACTAAATACCTAACAAAAAATTTAGCCAAGCATGACCATAACTATAATCAAATTAATGGCAAAACCTAAGCCAAACATATTTTCAGTAGAAGAATAAAAATCAAAGGAAATTAAAACTTCATGGAATTGTAGAATTGAATCCTCTTGAATAGAAGTTCTTCACTTTTTAATACTTCATTCCTTGCGATCTCCAATGGTAAAAAGTTTTCATAATAAGCAAAATCTACTTAAAACGAGAAAGGAAATGACTTTCAAGTTCTTTTCAGCCATCAACGTTTCAAAAGTTCATAAAAAAGTGTGTAAAAAGAATAAGATAATAAAAAAGAAAACTTTTGGTCTAAAGAAAAGATTATATACTTCTTAAGACTCCTAATTGAAAACTAACTTTTGGATATAATTTTTTCCTCTTTATAGACCCCAAAAAAAATAAGCCTTTAACCAATTAGAAACATTCTCCAAGGTTCAAGCTCCACTTGGTTAAAATAGGTCTTCAATGCTAGCTTGTTGAACGACCCAAAAATCACCACTTCTGCAATAAAAATATTGCTCAAGTATTAGATAGCTACTATTCTCTTCATTTATACACCCCAAAAAAATAAGCCTTTAACCAATTAGAAACATCCTCAAGGTTCAAGCTCCACTTGGTTAAAATAGGTTTTCAATGCTAGCTTGTTGAATGACCCAAAAATCACCACTTTTGCAACGAAAATATTGCTCAAGTAGCAGATAGCTACTATTCTCTTCATTTCTCCATCAAACTATCAAGTTCAAGCACAATTTCCTCAAACTTCATCGCATCACCTACAAACATCAAACACATATTTAGCACCCACAAATAACAATAAATCAGCACTAAAAATACAAAATTCAAACACATTAATACATACAAAACTAAACATATAAAATTTCCCTACACTTAAAAGTTATTTGTCCCCAAACAACTCTCAAATATGAAAGAATTACAAGCACACTCCTAAAAACATAACACACAAATAATCCACTTTATTACCGGCTTAAAATTCAACCATCATAAGCTTAATTAATGCACCCATTATGTCCACAAACAAAGTTTTAAAGGCTTTATTTGACATTGTGTTTGGAAAAAATATTTTTCGGAAAATTTTTTGTATTTTTAACTTTTTTTGAGTTTTGAAAATTGATTTTGATAAAAGTAAGTAAATAGATGTTTTTCCAAAAACAGATTTAAAAAAACAGTTTATAAAAAATTAAAAAAATATGTCAATTAAAAATTTGTTTTTAGCAATTCCAAACATTCCAAAATCAATTATGCTCAAAACAACTATAATTCCAATGTCATACTAATAATCAAAAGCAAACTAATTTGATCATATTATCACTTCGCATATGAAGTAGAAAGCAATCGAAATAGGTTACTCATTAGCATATTTTAAGGGCATATGCGTCTAATTCCCCTGCACGTATCCTTCACATCTCTTAATCTCTCAAAGTATTTAGACAAATGTTCAAGTGAACACTCATTCAAAACAGAACAAGCACTTTTATCGGTTTGCACTCTAATTCAATCTTCACTATTTACTATATTGCAAAGACACAAGTCTAGAAGTCTTTACAAGGTTATAACGTGGTTAAAATGCAAAGGTAGGAAAAAGAAAAAATAAGGCAAAACAAACACCAGAGACTAGCAATAAATTAAAGATTACCATGTCATCTAGCTTTCTACATACACATGGTAAGTCAATCTCCATACATCAGTAAAACAATTCGCAGATACACATCCTTAGTACTTACAACTAAATGTTTATTATTTCAACTATTTGCATTATACTTTTACTTTGTTTCTTTTTTTTCTTTTTTTACTGTTTCAGTTTTTTTTTCTTCTTCTCTTTTTATTTATTTGCTTTTCTTCTTTTTCTTTTTTTTTTCTTTTTTTCAATACACACATCGAGTTGACTAATTAATTGTTGTTTATTCTTAACTACTCATCAATAATAGTCATGAGTATAGATTATATAAAACTTGTTTATAGTCTCTAATTATCACTAACTCTTATGATCATGGGTAATAAAGAGGAAAAAATAAAGAACCTATTAAATTGGCTAAGTACAATATGGTTCAATCAACAAAGAAGTCAAGGCTCAAAGTAGGTTAACTAGTGGATAAAATTAGGTAAGGTTATAAAAGCAAGTCAAATGGATAATCCTAATTGCCTTTATTATCTAAGTGTCTTGATAATAAAAACTTGAAACCTTAATCAGTATTTAAGAGCAAATTTTAGAGTAATCATGATATGTTTGAATTTATTCAAAAAAAAATAAGAGCTTAAAAATAACGACAATTCTATTAAGATGCTAAAGCTTACGGAATAAGAATAAGGGTGGTATGCAAGTATAGGGGATTCAACACTTATCCATTGCCACATACAAATTTCTAGCCTAAATGGATTACTAGCACTCTATAATTGAAACAACAATTCAATCAAACTATGAAGAATTTGATTAGGAGAATGATAAAGAAATAAATGTGATTTTAAGCTAATCAATCATGTCATTCTATTCAAAACACAATTTAATATTCTTTCATCAGCTATCATAGGAAATAATCAAACAAAATCAGACAAAAAAGTAATTATCATACAAAAATTAAATAAATTTTTTTTAAAATTTTTAACAATTAACACGTAATACACAAAACTAAACAAAACACACATACATGAACTTCATCGCCGCTTGCAACTACTAATTCCACCGCACAAACATCAGATGCTAGCTTGTTAAATGATTCAAAAATTACCGTTTTCACGACAAAAACACCGCTCAAACTGTAGATAGCTACTCTTCTCTTCAATTTTTCGACAAAACACCAAATTCAAATACAATTCACTCAAATTTCATCGCATCACCTACAAGCATCAAACACACACTAAATATCTACAAATAACAATAAATGAACACTAAAAATACAAAATTAATACACACAAAACTAAACATAACACAAATAAAGATACTTACTCTGTTTTTAAATAAATACTAAGTAAAGTTTTTATTTTTATTCTAAAATGGTTGACATTTCACCTTATTAATATAATTATTATTATTTTTCATCTATTTTACTCTTATTTAATAATTGACAAAATAAATTTTTGTTTCTTTTTAGAATGTACAATAATAATGGGTGAAAATCTAAAAATAATATAGTATTTTACCTATGTTTTAAACATATTCCTTAATTATTGTGTAAAAACTTTAAACGACATTTACTTAGGAATGGAAGGAGCATTATTTTTGCACAATGACTAAAAAAATGATCGAACAACTCGATTTTATATAAAAAAAAAACACTTTTAAACAAATTAATGTGTTTAGTATTGCACTCAAGAAATTTAGATGCCATTTTCAAAAAAAAAAAAAAAGAAATTTAGATGCCAAATGACTTTATGATACAAGTTCAAAATGTTTTTTTTTTTTTTTGGTTTTTCTCTCCTGATATTCACTACAATTCAATGTCCAAATCTAGCAAATTTGTACCGCAAAGACCCCAAATTCAAGTATAAAACTCTGCAATTTATTTTAACACCAGCACTGTTTTCCAGCATAAATTCCACTTGTTCTAGTAAACCAAGCTGTCTTCTATAAATACTGTAGCCAACCGGAAAGGCAGTGAAAGACTTCGGCCTCAAACAACATCTCATTATAAAGCAATTAAAATTGAGGAAATGGCATGAAATTCTCAAAACTAATTCATTTGCAGATAAACAGAGAAAAATAAAGATGAAGATTAAAAAGCAAAAAGGAAAGAAGATTGTTGATGGCGAACAATAAAAGCTATTTCGGTAGACAAAGCTATAAATTCTTGCCAATCGATCAGAACAAGAAATTGGTCAAAGACATTGAAAGATGAGTTTAGGGAGAATCGACGGTGATGATAATGAAGCGGACGGCGAGGGATTGTTTTGCTCTCGAGTTCTTCGCGAGGACGAGGATCGCATCGTTTCTGTGCATTAAGGAGCTGGGAGGACTTTGAAAGGAAGGGAGGGTCAGAAATGCAATTTGGGAGAAAACTGGGTTTTATAGGAAAGGAGGTTCTCATTTTGGTTGCAGATAGAGAGACGATGAAGAGATTTTTAGAGTGATGGGATTGTTTGATAGTCTCCGGATGAACTGCCAGTGGCCCCTTTGATTCAGTTTTAGGAAAAATTTTATATTTTTTAAATTTTAAAAATTTATTTTTAGATATAAATAGATAAATAAATATCTTTTAAAAATAAATTTATAAAAATAATTTATAAAAAATTAATTAAATAAAAAATTTTTAAATATATTTTTAAAATATTTAACCGTAATTTTAAATACTTCCTATATCATTCTATTATAATGATATTTTTTTAATAAATTTTTTTTTATTAATTAAATTTTGATGTATAGTCGTTGAGTTGACATGTCATCTAAGAAAATCTATGCCTCAAATTAAAATAGATGAAGCAATTTGAATTTATCCTTGCAAAAAACCTTATATATTAGTTATACGTGGTTATATGTTTGCTTTTACATATGCTATATGCATGATAGATGAATTTTATATATATATATATAGATATAAAGTACCATATAATTTGCATTGTGTCTTTTTGCAATTTTTTAAATTATATTTATAATATATTTTATTTTATACAAAATATATCATTTAAAAAAATAACAAAATAATAAAGAAAAAAACACGAAAAAAATAGGACTATGAAAATTATTTTAATACATTAAAAAAGCAATTTAATACAAATTGAATATATTGGGTGAATTACGTCAACGGTACTTCAATTATATAAATTATAACAACTCAGTATTTTAAAGATTATTTGTAACGCAAAAATACTCCAATTATATAAATTGTAAGAATTCAGTATCTCAAATATTATTTGTAATAAAAAGTATCTCATGAATTTTTATTTTGTAACTAAATAATATTTTTGTTTTTAGCTGTTGAGGTTCGTTTAACATCGTGTTTGGAAAAACGCTTTTTGAAAAAAAAATTTGTATTTTTAATTTTTTTGAATTTTGAAAACTGTTTTTAGTAAACATGTATAAATAAATGCTTTTTTCCGTAAGCAGATTTGAAAAAAAAAATTCATAAACTCAAATATTATTTGTAATACAAAAGTATCTCATAAATTTTTATTTTGTAACTAAATAATACTTTTATTTTTAGCTGTTGAGGTTCATTTAGCATCGTGTTTGGAAAAAACGCTTTTTGGAAAAAAAAATTTGTATTTTTAATTTTTTTGAGTTTTGAAAACTGTTTTTAGTAAACACATATAAATAAATGCTTTTTTCCATAAACAGATTTGAAAAAAAAAATCATAAACAATTTAAAAAATTAGTCAATTAAATCAAAAAATTCAAAAACTGCTTGTGGAACACTTAACAGCACTCTCAAACACCCCTTTAGTCTCTCTAACAGAAGTATAAGATGAAATATGCAGATACATTTTAATAAAAACAAAATTAGTTGTAATACTCAGTTAGTAAAGTTGAAATTTATTTAATGTAGATATTATAATTAATTCTATTTTTATTAAAATTTATCTAATATAAATATTTCATATCACACGTATATTAAAGGGACTAACAGTTAAAAATATAAATACTATTTAGCTACAACATAAAAGTTGAAATATTTTTGTGTTAAAAATAATATTTGAAGTATTGAATTAGTACGATTTACATAATTTGAATATTTTTATGTTATAAATAATTTTTCAAGTACTGAGTTGCTACGAGCCAAAAAAAATTAGTAAATTAAATAAATTTTCCAAATATCTCGTGCATTTAACAATTTATAGCCATTGTTGGATAAGGAGCTATTGGAAAGCCAATGAAGGCAACTGGAATTTTGCGGAAAATTTCTAAATAAGTGCTATGATTAAAAATTTGCACACCAAACGAAAGATTTGTGTCCAAATCCCATTAAAATTTGTTCCATAAGAAAGTTGGACCCAGAGTTACTTGTAGAATTAAAAAAAAAAAAAAGTCAACAAGATAACAAGGACTAAATAATTTGAACAACTCACTAAGGATGAAGCTGTGTGTGCATGTGAAGTCTGAAGTGCAATCTCCGAAAGCATACAAGACTTTTCTGCAGATAATGCTGGTCTAACAGCTAAGATGATAAGTTAAAAACAAATTAACAAATGAATAAAACGGCAAGGTTTCTACTTCTTTCAGATATTACTACAGCTAAAATCTCACACTTGCTCGTGCAGATGATGAAATTTCAAAATTAGTAGTTAATATTCAAGAAAAGATTGCTAAAACTCTGCTTAAAGATAACTTGCAGCAGTTTCTTACACAGCAAATGGTACTTGTTATAAAATTTCAATCACCATTTTTATCTATCATTCTTCCTAAAACAAGGATGATAAATAGCTTTTGGCTAAATTATCCATAGCATTTAACAACGTAGATGTAGTTATGGCACACAAGTATGCTCCATAGTGTTAAACAATACCAATGCGTTTATAAGACGAGCTACCCCCTGCTTCTTGTCCTTGAACACCTTTCCAAGTTGAGAAAGTAGAGCTTACAGGTTGTGAACTTGCCATTTGTGCATTGATGCGTCAGTATATGATCTCACAATTGCAGATGCAGGTAAGTATAGGCTAAGTTACCAAGGAACAAATGCTTTCATCATTAACGTCATGTAGGTCTGGGAGGTCAGAACTGACAGAGAATTTCATCCACCTCTTTTTCTCAACATACTTGAGACCAGGCTGCAGTACTAGACCAATTGCCACAGCAATGAGGCTTACAACCATTACTTTGACAGTTGATAAAGCTAACACAACACAAATAAATATGGTTGGAGGAATACACATAAGAATGGCTCCAACTGTTCCCACAGGTATCTTGAAAGGACGGGAGGCAGCTGGGTGTCGTATCCTTAGAAGTATAAACGCTATAAACTCCAATATCATCCCAAAACAGTACAAGAAGTTCTCTGCAGCTACAATCTCTTGAAAGCTTAGCCATGACAACAAAATTACACCAGAAGCAGAAAACAAAATGCCAACAAGAGGTGTTCCATAACGAGACCTCTTAGCAAAGAACTCGGGCAGCATTCCCCGTTCTGCCATACCCAAAAGCTGGAAAGAGTCACTACTCATCTCAGCCACAAACATTCCCATATTTGACATTGCTGCAGCTCCTTGGATCCACCATCTCAGCCAAACTCCCCCAAGCATTTTAGCAATATCTGAGAAATACCCATCAGTCCACAAATCACGGTCAAGAGGGACAGCCCCAGTGCCAGCCAGGAGAGGGAAGAAATAACCTAGAACAACCAATATCATAGCATAAAAAAGAGCTTTAGGCAGAGTTTTTTTGGGGTTATCCATCTCTCCGGCAAGTGTACTAATTGAGTCCCAATAATTCAAGTTCCAAAAGAGGGTATTCAAATACAAATTCCAATCAACATCATCTAAATTCACCACAGACCATCTTGAAGGATCCAATTTTGGAATTGAAACCACTCCCATAACCACAAAAGGAAGAATTGAAAATATCCCTAAAAGAACAGCAACCCGTCCTACAATAGTCAAACCCCGATAATTCATGTAAGTCAGAATAAATGTCAAAACAAGAGCTGCTGCAGTTCTTGGGAATCCGCCACCTAAAGCTGGAACTCCAGACTTTAAATAGTCAAGAAAAAGAACTGGGTAGAGAGCATTATCAATCACCCCACTTAGCCATTTCATCCATCCTTGCTGGAAACCCCAGTAGGGACCCAATGCAGATGAAACCCAAACAACATAACCCCCATTTTCAGGGAACATGGTGCCCATCTCAGCAGTAATAAGAGCCTCAGGCACACTCCATATTACAGGAAACAATAGGAAGCCAAGAAGGGCTAAAAGCGGACCAGCTGCTTGGACACTGTCCTCAACCCCAAAAGGACCTCCAGAAACCTCATAAAAGATTAAGAAAACAAGAGGCAAAACTGATACTTTCTTAAGGTTATGTAACCTAGGAGAAGGCACTTCATCGACATCCACATAATTAACACCAGCATACCCCCCCATTGCAATCGAACCTAGCTTATTTGCAGAGATCCTCAATTTCTGCAATCAGTAATAAATCTTTAAAGATGATAAAGAATTGAAGAGATTAATTAATACAAATTGATGAAAAATTGAAAGATAATTCCGGAAGATTAATAATTTAAGCCAACATTCAACAAAATTAGCAAATGGGTTTCTTAGATTCAACAAGAAAAAAACAACTAAAACATAAGGAAGCAACTAAACATATATAATAAACAATTACAAAAACAACCCAATTCATCGTACAGAAGCTATTATGAGACGAATAGATCAAATCGAATTTTGGGGTTCAAAAGCCATTAACGATTATTAAACTGAAACAAGCGACCATACCATGAAAAAGGAACAGACAACATATCCAGATGAGATTGAACAGAGGATGAAAGCTCATAAGAGAAATGTGGAATTATTCGACTTTTCCATCAGCAGCTGACCACACATTTTATCGGTTTTCCAATAGAAGACTGCAGTGGCCTTTTTCCCATCTTTTTAATTCCACCTGCAAGTGCCAGTTGCTGAGCCGTGAATAATTTTACCCTAATTTTTTAAAATATATATAATAATATATAAATTTATATTATTTTTAATATTTATTTTTATAAAAAAAATATTTATCTTTCAAATTCTGAAATATTTTCAAAAAAACATGAATTTATTTCTCTAACTCTGAAATCAGACTCCGCTACCGCCTCATGTACATTCAAATCAATTGTCGGATGTCACCGCTAAAATTAATTATTGTATTGCAAAAAAAAAAATAATTTGCCCAGTACTTCATCTCCTAATAGCTTAAGAAAAGTTTAACTCCCCTCAAACACTCGGATTTGATTTTTTTTTTAAACAAAAATAAATAAATAATTTTTGCATATAAAATTTGATATTACTTTTAAGTATTTCAAATGCAGATTTTAAATTTTATTTTATTTAATTAAATATTTTTTAATTTATTATGTTTTTTTAAGTTTATTTTTCAAAAAATATTAATTTATCTGCTTTTATTTAAAAAAAAACATTTATTCCAAACACAATACCAAAACGAATTCTATATATACTAAAAATTTATTTTGTATTAAATTAACAATAAAATTTTAAAATTGAATTTAAAACTATGGTATTCATATTTTTTTTCGATATTCATATTACGTCAAATGATCGGTACTAATTTAATAAATAAAATTTTTTGATACTAATGCAGAAGTAATACCATTGAATCATTTTGCCTTCATTTGTACATTGGATAGAATCATTTTCTTCACTTCAAAATTCCGAATTTGTTTATTATTTTTCCTCAAAAAAATATTTATTAATTAATTGCGTTATATTAATTAAAATAGATAATAGTCTATTCCTCAATAATACTATCAACTAAAAGGTTGGCCCCACGTTGCGTCAAGACAGAAAAATTGAAAGAACAAATATTATATATAAAAGTATAGCAAAAATAACATATCCAATACAACTCCATAAAAAAATAATTAAAAAAAATATAGAATCATTATTTTACTTTATAGAAAAAAGCTAATAATAGAATCGTAAGTTAATAATTGAAGTAGTGCTTGATTCATAATAAGTGCAAATTATTAACATAAATGTACACATTATAAAAAAGTTTTACATTAATTACACATATATATTATCCTATTTTGAAATTAAAAATTAATAAAAGTTTTGATATTATATATATATATATATACTTTTTAATTACAAGTTTACGTTTTTTAAATTTTTTTAAAGCAAAAGATTAATTATTTAGCGGAATGCATAAAACTCAGCAAGCTTTACGGGAAGTTAATAATATTTATTTATTTTATTTTAGTAATATTTCTATTTTTTTTTTTTATTAAGAGCTAACAACAATCTAATAGAAAAAAGATAGCTTATTTTTTCAGTTTTTTTTCTTTTCTTTTCATAAACTTATAAATCATAGAGATCAAATTTATGACATGTTTGATATCATTATGTACTCTTAATTTTTTTTAAACTATTTTTACTATTTTATATTTTTAAAAAGTGTCACATGAACACATAAAACAAATTAACTAATAAAATATGAATTATCCATTAAAATAGAGATTTACTATCGGTTTCATGTTATAGTATAATGTATATGGGAACTGATTCGATGTTGTTAGCCACCGAATGTGTGAGTATCAATAAAACTTTATATATATATATATATTTTTTTGGTGAATAATAAAACTAAAATTTTTTTGTCGGGTCAAACCACATCCTCATTTGGTATTGTGTTTAGAAAATACAATTTTCAAAAAATATTTTGTTTTTTTAATCTCGTTAGTCTTGAAAACGACTTTTTTTTATTTATAAAAACTGATAAATAAATATTTATTTTAGAAATATATTTAAAAAAACCAGTAAATTAAATAAAAAATCTCAACACCCGCTTAAGCTGATGAAATCTCAAAAAATGCGCAGCCTGTTCCTCTTCCCTCGTTAATTCTTTTATTCCAATATTGTCCTCGCTTCATCATATCTCAGTGACTGTGCCTTCTCGCTGAGAGCTTCCTAGTGGGAAATTTGTTTATTTACTTGCATCGAATGCTCCGTCATGGAAAACTCTTGCTGAATGTTCATCACATTTTTTAGCAAAATGATCAAAAACTGCTACTGCCAGTCTACCACATACCAAGATGATAGACTAAAGTCGCAGGGTTTTGGATGAGCATTGAGACGGTGACGTTTTGCTAAATAGGCTGATGCAATGAAACGGTGGCGTTTGTGAATGTGTTGGACGACATATTTTGAAGCTGAGCAATAGCGAATATATTATTAAATGTGATGGTGACGATTTGAGATGGGAGTTGCAGAGCTAAAATTGTTAGAACACTGTACTGGCTACAGTATATTGACTCCTATATATTATATTAATAGATATTAATGATAATTTAACATCTTTTCTAAGGAATATTGAACCTTTAAATAAACTAAAAAAAAAGTACTTAATTTTTAATTTTTTTTTGTTGAATTTCACCGATTGTTTAGAAAAATATAATAACAAGTTTTGCAAGAAAAAAGTTGAAAAGATCAATAAAACACAATTCAAATAATAACACTGCCAAATACCCCAAAAAAAAAAAAAGAGCTCAATAATGCATAAGCAAGAAATAAATATTCAAGAATTAATAAAATGATTAAATAACCTTAATTTTAATAAAAGAACAGTTGTAATTTATTAGATTTTTTTTTTATTAATGCTGTGATTATTTTAATAAAACGAAAACGGAATTTTTCGGAATAAAATTTTTTTTATAATTTTTTTGTGAATATATATGAAATTAAACCAAGTCTCAACTCCTAAAACTTGAACCCAATGCTTCGGCCTTGAGTGGAGGGAGGCTCAAAGCCATTGTTAACTTGAAAGTCCAGACTTCAAGTTGCAACGTATTTTGGCAAAGGCAACACAACTTGCTTCCGATAATTGATTGTCCAACCGAAAGCATACCACCAGAACAGTATGGCTTAATTTTATTTATAGTTACAAAATTTTATTTTTATTAAAATAAAATTATAAAAAAAATTTGTATAAAAAAATAACTTAATTATATTTTTATTTTATTAAAGTCATTTATAGCTAACGTTTCAGCTATTACATTAAATTTTATATGACACGTTAGCTGATATATTAGATTTTTAGTGATACGTCAGTTGTCATATTATAATTCCAATTTCATATATAAAAAAATTAACCTTAAATAGTTTTAGTACAATAAAATTAGAATAAAATTTTTTTTTATAATTTTACTGTAATAATAATGATGTTCAGTAAATATAAATAAAATAAAGCTGAATGTAATTGATGCAAAGTTAATTCCGTTGGTCCCGTCCCAACTCCTAAAATTAACAATAGCAATAATAATTTACGAAAAATATGAGATAGGCAGTAATAAAGAATTGTCAATGGCACTAGAGGTAGAGCTTAGTGAGAGTATGAAACGGCAATAACCCTCAAAATTTTGAAACTTTTATATATATAATTGAAAATTATGAAAAAAGATTTTTATGTATTTTTTTATAATTTGTTAGTTGTTTATGCATTTTATTTGTTAATTTATAAATTCTCTTTGATTTTTTATATTAAAAGACATACAGACTATACAATAAAAATAGTCATCATCTACCCTTACTATAAATGTAATAGACTTCAACTAATATTAATATATGATGACAATAAAACTCACATTTCAGACTTTATTTTTGTAGAATTTAGTTAATAATAATTAAAAATAATATCATTTTGTATGATTTTTTTTTAATTGAGAATTGAACTATTTAGATACTTTTAGTTTAAATTTAAAAATTTGGAGTTAAATTCTGGCACCAGATCACAACAGACGAACTGCAGTATGAAGGGAAGGATCAAGCAGACAATAGGGTAAAATTATAAAATACTTTTTTTGTCTAAAAAGTTACTTTTAGTCAATTTTTATATGTTATCGGACAATTGATATAACAGTTGATATGTTACCAAAAATCTAACGTGATAGCTAATGTATTATCAAAAATCTAATGTAGCAATTAACGTACCATAAAAAATTTATTGGTAGTAATTTTAGTGAAATAAAAATTTAGTAATTTTTAATTTTATTTTAATAAAAATAAATATGAAATGAACCCCGATTCTTTTATTTGGTTGGGAATGAATTAGGTTTCGGTTGGAAGATATATATTTAATAAATGTAATTTACAACAACCAACAAAAACACGCCACGTAAGGAATAGTAGAAAAAGAATATGCGTCGAGATATCTATGAGCAGCTACACACAAAGATTTCCTATTTAAACTCTTTTAATGCGAAGGAAATGATTACCTAAAAGCAAGTACACCGTGAACACGTTCTTAGACCGTCAGTGAGAATCTTTCCGTCAAAGGATGAAACTCCAACGGCTGAAGAACCGTGTTGCATAGCCCCGTTTCCAGCGAATCTTTTCCTTTGATCCTATAACTGACGGAAACTGAGGGGCTCATATGTTCTATACGTTTCTGGTTCGTTGAATCTTTTGCTTTGAGATTAAATCTTACTACTGAGGAATGGGTTTGAAGGTAAATCTCAATCAACGCTCTTTCCCTTTAATTGTTACTGTAAATTCATCTGCAATATATTGTTGAATCTTTGTGTCGATTTTTGTTCTTTGCATGTTTAGATCTGACATTGGAATCATCGAAAGTTTTAATTTTTTCTATTCTTTTTAATGGATTAGGCTTTGTTTACAATTCTGAATTCTGTTTGATTTGCTAGAAGGATTGTATGTTGTTGATCCACTAAATCTGTATTCATTTCTTTTAGCGGAGAATGGAAGAAAGGGTTTTTGGTTCATATTCAATCAAAGGTGTAAGAAACGGAAAATCATAATAAGTTAGGCTGTTTGATTTTGTAATGTTATATAGAAATCAAGTCCTGTTTGGTTCCTAGGAATGGTTTATACTCGCAATGTAACTGAGAATTATGCAAAGAAACTGTTATAGTTGAATTGCTTATGAGGGTAAGGGAAAGTGTTGCAATTAAGTATAAATGAGTTGATAGTTGAGTTGGTTGTTTGCAGGAGGATTTCGAGGAGCATGCTGAGAAAGCTAAGACCCTTCCAGAAAATACTACAAATGAGAACAAACTTATATTGTATGGGCTGTATAAGCAAGCCACAGTTGGACCAGTGAACACCTGTGAGTTTTTTTCTTGGGAATCTTCGTTAAATTTGGCTCTAATTTCCTCTTTTGAACAATCTTTAAATTGGGTTTTTGATTTTGCAGCCCGTCCTGGAATTTTCAACATGAGGGACAGAGCTAAGTGGGATGCATGGAAGGCTGTTGAAAGTATTGATTCATCTTTTACCATTTTTTATTTTTGAATTATATATATTTTAGCCCTTGAATTATGCTGAGCTTCTGAATTCTTATTTGTTTAGTTTAAGCCACTGACAATGAAAAATCAAAACTGGAGGTCTTAATTTAGACAAAATCAATGTTGATGGCTCAATTAGAGAAATTAAGGATTCCAAGGTTTAATTTTTAGTTAAACAAAAGTTTGAGAGCTGTTTTAAACAAATAAAGGTGCACTTCAGGGGCATAATAAATAAGATTAGACACCTATAATTTTGGGGCCAAAATATGTTTTTTTTTTTCTTTTCTTTTTATTTTCTGGTTGATTGCACCATTACTGATTCATAAAAATGTGTATTTGGCAGGCAAATCTAAGGAGGAAGCTATGAATGATTATATCACTAAGGTTAAACAGTTGCAGGAGGAAGCTGCTGCTGCTAATGCTTAGCTTCTGCTTAGTTGCCTGTGTTTGAAAAGTTAAATTTCAATTTAATAATTTTCTGGATTTGCTTATCTGTTTTTTTTAATATTTACATAATTGCACTAGAATGAACTGTTTTAAAATTAAATTAATGTTGGACAGTTACTTGTGTTGTGTGTTTGAAATCTTCCCTATTGCTATAGCCTTACTTTTGCCATTCTTTTTTCTTAGGGTTTATTATTATTATTATTATTATTTTAGTGTAAGATATTTTTCATTAAGTGGAGAAAGTATCTTACATTTCTCTTCAAAAAATTGAGGCATCTAATTCAATTTTTTATTTAATTACATATCGTAGGTAATAAATTATTTTTTAATATGAAAATCTATGCATCCATTAGGCAAATAATTTGTTAGTAGGAATGTAACCTTTCTCTCATTAGCTCATATTTCTTATATAAAATAAAATTTGCATTTGTCTATCAAATTACCATTCCAATGGCTAATATATATAATGTTCTTAGGGTGTTAATAAATTACCATTCCAATGGCTAATATATATAATGTTCTTAGGGTGTTAATAAATTGCTTAATCCGTCCAAATGGTTACATTTGGATTAAATAACTATATTTTATGAATTGGATTAAATTTTTTTTATTTTAGTCTGCAATTCGTACAATATATATATATATTCTTTTATTATTAATTATATTTTTAATATTTATAATTTATTTTAATTATATTATGCAATAAATCTATATGATTTGGTAATCTAATTTAATTACAATATATTATAAATTAATCTAATTTATATTAAATATATCATAATTATATAATAAATCAATCTATTTAGTTATTTATTTTAATTATATTGAATAATTTGTTATTCAATATAATTGTAATATATTAAACTATATACAATTATATGTATCTACTTCAACTATATACAATTTATTTTTTAATTTTTTTATTAACTATTGAAATTTATTTTTAATCACATTAATTATTATTTTTCTATTCATTAAATTAATTCAAGTACAACCGTTCTATACACTAACTTCTTAGCTACCACATACATTGTTTTCTTCAACTATATTATTAGAGGATTTATATAAAAAAAATATCATATAGATAATAGTATTGAATTAATTAAACAATATAAATAAAATTATTCACAATTTTTATGCTAATATAGTATTGTATTGTACTTTTTATTATTTAAAAAAATATTTTCTATATAAAATTTAAAATACTTTAAAAAGTAATTATAATTTCTATTATAATTTTTATTATATGATTTGATATTAAATAATTTATGTAGTAAATTAAAAATTTTTGGAATATTATAGATATTTGTGAACAAAATATATAAAATTAGACCGCAAATTGATCCAATCCAATTCATTTATATATTCGTGTTGAATTAAAAAATTTTCAATCCATAAATTATGGATTTGATTGAATGTTATATCTGAATCGCATCAAACCGATCAGCGAACACCCCTATAATATTCGGCAAATTATTCTATAGATCCGTGTTCATGTAGTTTTATGGACCATGTTTATTATTTTTTGTATACAGTTTTATTATTATATGTAATCAATTTTTCTTACAGTTTTTTGAGTGATTTTGCTTTCTTTTTTTTTTTTAGAATTTTTTTAATTAACATGTGTGCAAATAATAATGAACATATAGTATATCCTAAATGAATCTAATTATAAATAATAATGAATTTGCATCCATATAATAATAAATATGTAGTCAAATAATAATGAACAAACAATCAAATAATAATGAAACATAGAGTACTCTAAATGAACTTATTCAAATAATAATGAATCTGCATGCAAATAATAATGAACATGCAATCAAATAATGATGAACATACAATCAAATAATAATGAACATATAGTATATTCTAAATGAACATGATTAAAAATAATAATGAATTTGCCTACAAATATAATGAAGTAGTGAAATAATAATAATGATGAATATACAGTCAAATAATAATGAACATAAAGTATATTCTAAAAGAATCCAGTTACAAATAATAATAAATTTACATATTTACAAAAATGCTACCATATGTTTTAAAAAACATGAATCTAGATCCATATTGCTATATGAATCCAGATCCATGATATACAATCCATAATGTCCAATTCATTTTAGCATGTCAATTTATGTCAATCTTTTTATAAATTTTAGTTAGGAGATAAATATCCATGGGAACTCGAATTTTTTCGTTTGTCCATTAGACTGGTAAGCAGAATTGAATATTTTTGGAATGAGATGGTGATTACCATTGTAATGGAATAAATATCTCCATTGACATTAAGCTAGAAATTTTAAATGGACAGGGTGAGGACAAAAAGAGAGAAAAGACTGTTCTCTAATTACATGTAATTAATAAAATCAACAATATTAATTAACATAGAAGCAAAAGAAACTGCAAATCTCAGTTTAGATGGTAATCCATTCAAATTTTATTTAATGGATTAGGGTTTTGATTTATTATTTTGTATGTCAGCAACCAAACTTAAACATTTAAAAGTAACAAAATAAGTAGCTGCTTAAGAACAGTGACATATACATGCATTAAGCCAGTAGAAGATAAATGAGTTCTATTCAAGCTACCATAGAGACAGTGGAATGGTTACATTTCCATGGAATACCTAGCTGCTACTTTAGGGCTTACAGAGATATATCATCCGACTATTTACTGAACACTTAGGTTAGATGAGGAGGTAGACGATTTCTATTGAACAAAAGGATACCCAGAAACATAATATTCCCTGTTGCCATCCCTGGCCAGAATCCCTTCGAGATCTCCTATAATTCTGGCCAACCATATTTCCAAGTTTCTTTGAACTTCTTTTAAGTTATTTCTAATGGAATCAAAGGAACGTCTCATACTGACCTTGGCTTGACTGCCCATCTCATCCCCATAGTAGTACTTTCCAATCTCAGTTTGCAATGCTATCTGCTTTTGTCCGGTTTCCGATGCACGTTGTTGAAGTCGAAATGCTTCCAGCAAAAACTCTGTTTGCCTTTGTGTACGGAACTCTAGACTGAGGGTGGCCTCACAAGGATCACTCACTTGCTGCGCATTTGAAAATGAGTTTCAGCAAACTAACACCAAACTTTCAAAAGTTCTTAAGGCTACAACTTTTAGTGTCAATGATAAGCAAGTCCAGCTTTTACATAAAAAAATGAAAGCTTCAATGCCAAAAGTCAAGCACACTCTAAAATGTCTTCCAATAGACATCCACTACTGTGCATTCACGGAAAGGATAACAAGAATTATATATATTTTAATATCCACCTCATAAGAGCATAATTTCTCCAACCCAGAAATGATGTGATGCGATTATTGGATTTGTAAAAGCATGTTAGTTGTTTTAGCACAGTGCTCTGTATGAGCAAGAACGAAAAATAACAAAAGCTGTACAACTTAAAAGAAATTTAGCAGCAGTGCTCAACCTGAGGCCTAAAACTACCCACCTTCAAAATCTAAAGTTTTACAAATTTATTTTGACATGTTAGAGGTCAATGTAACAAACACAACTGTAGCTTCATCAAACAACATTTCATTTTCTATATCGAAAACACATGCCTGCTGCATAAAATGTGACAAACCTTAAAGTATAAATAAAACTAGCAGTTTTCTCACATATTTGAGGGACAACATTTTCAATCATGACTGAACAATATGAAAACATTGTGATGCAAAAAGCAGTATGAAAACAGACATTTATGCATTACCATTCTTCTGCATAAATCATCAATCTTCCCAGCAAGAGCTTGATACCTCTTTGCCTGCTTCCTCATCAGTGATGGAACCTTGGAAAGATCAGTTTTTCCAATATTTTCCAAGTTTTGGAGTTCCTGTTCAAGCAGTTTCAATTTAGAGGAAATTCCTGTTGATTCACCATCTACCTTCCATGGAGACTCTCTTCTAAACAGGATACGAGCATTAAAACTTCATCAGTTGCAGCACTGCAAACATATATTACGAGTATTATTAGCATATAGCATCTTGAATTTACCTTGGTACAAAATGCTTCACATGATAGAGTGATTTAAGAGATTCATAGTGCATATCCTGCAGAGATGAAATTTCAACATTAAAACAGTAATAATAGACATTTAGAATTAAAACACATGAAAGAACCACTTAAAACAGCATATTTATTGCTACAATCTCGTGGACATCACAAAGTCAAATGCTTATATCAAGAAGAAAATTGTCTAGGTCTACCGCTAATAAGAAAAGGAAAAAGAAAAAAACAAAATCATTTGTTTTCACATTTAAACCAACCGTCAGAAATCAACCAAACCTAAAGCTGAGAATAACCAGTGCTTCTCCAAAGATCAGCTAAAAAATGGAATCTGTTATTAGCACCTGGAAAGTACAATGATAGCAACAAAATGGATGCCACGTTTCATAAATCCAAAGAGAAAAGGACCTGGCGGAATATGCTAGTTAACAAGGTTTCCATGTTAGTTACATCATACATTTTTTTTTTGGGGGTTGCAATGGAAGCATTTTATCAGCATCAAAACATCTTTCCATAGAATTCTAGGGTTAAATTGCATTGCAATTTTTCAAAACAATCGCACACTTAATGATGGTAAACAGCAGCTAATTTTTAACAAAACATTCAACAGAAAGAAATATCAAACCTGCCAGAGATTAGCTTTGTCAGACCAAAATTTAGAAGCAGAAGAAGCCAAGAAATCTGAAGTGAAACCCCCATTAATGGGTTCTTGGCCGTAAACAAAATTAAAATTCCCCTCTTCCCCAGCATAACACTCACTATTCCCACAAGCACCAGATACTGGCTCTTCCTCCTCCGCCGCAAAATCAGTAGAAGCAGCATTTCTAGACATAAACCCAATCATCTCCTCTCTTTCCCCAACCTCTCTCTCCAAATCTCGAATTTTAGCTTTCCAATCTTCCCTATCGCTCTGAAAATCTTGAATTCTAGCTCTGAGAGAAGCCATCTCCTCAGTGGCGGCGTCGATCTGGTGAAGCAGTCGCTTCTCCTCGGCTTGCCAAGAGTTCCTATGGCTAGCAAAGATCTCAACAACTCTAGCATTGGCCTTGGAATCCTCTTTTCGCCTGGATTTCATATGCTTAAGCTGCTCTTCCGCCTGAAAAAGACGAAAGGAAAGGTCTTTGATTTGGGATTGCAAGTTTTGTATTAAGGAAATGGAGTTTGTGGGTAAGGATGCCAAGAAGAGACCGAAGCTAAGGCCCAAGTAGGAAGAGGGACTCATACTACGGTGGTGGAACAGCCCTGATTTCTCGTCTTCTACTTCTGCCATAGTTTTATCTGATAACGAAGGAGATGAAGTTGTGTTTGATCAACAGAGATATCTATTACTATACATTAAAATCCAAATTCACTGTATCTATGACGTATAGTCCAAATGGTACCGGGAGGATGAACCGACTCGAGTTCGAGTCCCGTTGAAATTTTAAATAAAAATCCAAAGTTACTGTTCAAGTGAACAGTGCTCTCCATTTACTTCTTTTGCCCTTATTTTTTTTCCTTCCATCGTTAACGAAACGACTGCTCACTGCTGTTTCACCTTCTTTCTCCACCGGCCGCAACACCTCCCTTCCCCTCTTCTGCTATCTCTCTTCCTTCTCACTACATTTTCTGCCTCCAGCCGCCTCTATTTCCGTTTCTCTGCCTCTACTTATCCTCATGCTCGCCATTATCTTCCTTTTTGCTACCATTTTCTGCCTCCAGCCACCTCTCATTCACTCTCTCTTCCTCTGCTTATCCTCATGGTCCCCATTATCTTCCTCACTATACTGATTTTTTTTCCTTCAGGTTTCTACCGGTTGATTTCCAGATCCAACTAACAATCAGATCTGCTTATTGAGTTTGATATCCGCTTTTGTTTTGATTTTTGAAGTTTGTTTTTTCCCTTTGTATTCTCAGATATATTTTTTCAGATCTGTATCAAATCTGCTTATTGAGTGGGAGTCAATATTTCATGATATATTTTTTGACACTTTTTTATTCTTCACTTTTATGATTTCTGATTGATCTATAATGCTTTAGCATTGGTTGTTAATTTAAACTTGTTATTTTATGGCTATCTTTGTTTTATCGTAACTGAAATCAAAGCCTTAATTGCTTTGTGTAGGTTTCATCCACCTTCCGAGTTTGATGAGGAGAAAAGAGGTTGCAGGCGTAGGATTGCTGGTCACAATCGAGCCTGTGATGTTACCTCACATCTTCTACTTTCTGGAAGCAGGGATAAGACCAGCACCACAAATTTAGATATGTTGGCTGCATTTGCTAGCCCATAAGGTAAAGGAATCGTCTTAATGAGGTCAATTTTTTTCCCACATTTACTCTCTTTTAAATATGTTATTTCTTAGTTTCCTCCTACATGAAAACTTTTTTTTTTTTTTTCACTTCCATTAATGGAGCAAGCTCTGGATGCCATCAAATTCCGAGATTGGTACAAATTAATGGTTATTTGATATGAAATTTCAAGCTATAAGTTTGATTATGTGAACTTCAGTTGGGTAGTTATTCAAATCTCTAATTCTCTGGCCGCGTCATATATTAAGGATTAATAGATAATGTATGTGTATTTTATGATAGGTGAATAATGGTTTATAAGCAAGACAAGTTGTTTGCTTTTGTCTAAAGTGACTGTTTTAGGCTTTTAGCTGTGAAGCAAAATAAAGTTAGAATTGTTATGAAATATTATTTTGAAGTTTGACTTTTGGATGTCCATAGCTCCCTAATTTTATAACCTTTTATTTAGATTAATTGTCAATTTTTATTGTGATTTATTCACACAATTAAATTTGTAATTTATAACATTTGAATGTTCATTTCTAAGTCTATAAATAGAGGTTTGGAGAATAAACAAAGTACATGTGAATATATTCTTCTAATTCTTTATTTTCTTCTTCATTTGTCTTCTTACTTTGTTCTTCATTTCTTTGTTACTTATATTTATGTTTATAACATGTTATCAGCACGAATTCTCTCCACAAGGAAATAAGGTAGGTTTTGTTCATGATTTTTATCTATAATAATTGATAATAGTGAATAAATTTGATAAATCATTGCATGTAAAAGTGGTTTCTTGTTTATCTTTAAATTCTATTATGTTTGATGTCTATGATAATGAGAAAATTTTATATGTCATAGACTTCTCTATTTTTTATTTGTGTGTCTATGTCTATGATCATATTTATCTCCATCTTCTATTATATTATATATATAATCATGATGAATTTATCTTCTCTTTTATATTTATACATTTTATATATTTCATATGTTTTATGTTATGTTTTATATCATATCTTGTGTTATTCATATATTAATATTTATATATATTGCATTTTTTAGGTCATATACTTATATATTGTCTTATATTTTATGTCATTTTTATTAGTTAACAAGATAAGGAAACATTTGATATTATTTTAATATTTGAAAATTTTTCAATAGTCCTATTATATTAGAATTTGTTGTGTTGGAATTATTATTATTATTATTATTTACATTCATTTTTTTAACTTTTCATGTTGAATGATTTTAGTGATGGTCAAAAACATGAATTTTATTAATTGATATGATTATCATATATTATTTATTTTGTTCTTTTCTTTGGTCTAAATATGCTTGGAAGAAATAATTTTATTGGAAAATAATCAAATATTAATAATTTGATATTTGATAATAATTTCATATTTCTCTCTCTTTATAATAAAAATTTAATAATAGTATTAATAATTTGATTAATGTATTTGTTAATGTGTCTTAAATATATGTAATTGGATCTAATAAATTATAATGAGATAATCTTTGGTATTTATAATTAATTGAAATTAAAATATTAAATGAGAATTATTAAATGAATTTAATTTAGCATGTATTGCGTCTTTCCTGCAACCTTTGTCATTAACATTATGATAAAAATAAATAATCAAATATTAAATAAATAAATACATATATATATATATATATTAAATAATCATAATTATAAAATGCATATATTGTAACATATGCATATCAATAAATAAAAATCATATTTGTCATGAAAATTAGATGCTAAAGTTTATCTAAATGTGAATGGTCTTGATAATACCAATAGAGAAGAAATTCAAAAATTTAATAAAGATAAGGTTAAGGTCTAGGTTTTTTTTTCGTTATCATTTTAATAGGTGATTAAAATATGATTATCTCACATTAAAAAACTCTTGTTTCTTGGAAGAATTTAAATATTTTCTTAATTGGATATGTATTGAAGTACACCTAAAATATTTGCAATAATTTGAACCTAAAGTATATGAAATTTTAGTTGATCTATATCAAGACTTCCGGCATGAGAAAATAAAATATGTATAAAAAAACTTGTTTTTTATTAATTGGGTGTATTTTTTAAAAAATAAGTTAATAAGAAGATTGATTTATGAAAATGTCTAAAATATGATAAAAAAAAGTTTATGATAAAAATTTTATTTATTAGTATTTAAATGTAATATTTTAATTTATTTGATTATATTATTTTAAAATTATTATCTTTTTAAATTTGTGTAATTAAATAATATATTATTTTATTTTTATAATTACTTATTGTAATTTATTTTTCTTTTTAACAATATAGATTTTCCGCATTCATTAAGAAATTTCAAGAATAATGAAGAAGATATATGTTTAACAGATAGTACAATGATACATACTACATTGAGAAATATAAAATATTTTTCTAATTTGACTATGATGAAAGCAAATATTAGTACAATATCAGATTTTGCAAACTTAATAGAAGGCTCTGTAAGTGCTCATATCCACTTAAGTAATGGAATAAAATTCATGATTGATAATGTTTTATTATCAACTAAATAAAAGAGGAATCTGCTAAGTTTTAAAGACATATGTCATAATGAATATCATATTGAGACACATAATCACAATGGTGTAGAATATTTTTATATTATATTAATAGTTTCAAATGAAAAACGAAATTTATAAAGATTGTCATCGTTATCTTCTGGTTTGTACTGCATCAGAATTAGTGTAATTGAAGCACATGCAGTAATGAACTAGAAGTTCATCAATAAAAATATTTTTACTATTTGCCATAATCGGTTGGGTCATCTCGGATCAATTATGATACGTAGAATAATTGATAATTTAAATGAGCATCCTTTAAAGAGTCAGAAGATTTTTCAATTCAATGAATTCGCATGTGCTTCTTGTTCTCAATGTAATTTAATTATTCAACCTTTATTAGCAAAAGTTGGATTAGAATCTCCTGCATTTTTTAAAAGAATTCAATGTGATATATGTGAGCCCATTAATCTACCATGTGGACTATTTAAATATTTTATGGTAATGATAGATGCATCTACATAATGGTCATATATGTATTTATTATCAACTCGCAACCTGACGTTTGTGAGATTACTTGCACAAATAATTAAATTACGTGCACAATTTCCAGATTATTCAATCAAGTCTATACGTCTTAATAATGGAAATGAATTTACATCCTAAACTTTTATTAATTATTATATGTCAGTTGAGATAATTGTTGAAATGTTAGTTGTCTATGTTCATACACAAAATTATATTGCAGAATCATTTATTAAACGCCTCCAATTAATAGCAAGACTGTTACTTATGAGAACAAAAATCTCTATCTCAATTTAGAAACATGTTATTTTGCATACAGCTGCACTGATACGTATTAGGCCAATATCATTTCACAAGTTCTCCCCATTATAATTGGCTTATGGCAATGAGCAAAATATTTTCCATTTAAGAATTTTTAGATATGCGGTTTATATTCCTATTGCTCTAACACAACGCACTAAAATGAGACTTAAAAGAAGATTGAAAATATATGTTAGATATGAATCTCATTCTATCGTTAAGTTTCTTAAACCGTTAACTGTTAATTTATTTACAGTATTGTATGCAAATTGATATTTTAATGAGACAATTTTCCCAACATTAAAGGGAAAAACAAAGCAGCTGGATCATGAAATTATGTGGAATGCATCATCTTTAACACACATAGATCCTCGTACTAATAAATGTGAGCAAGAAATACAAAGAATAATACATTCATAAAATTTGGCAAATCAATTGTCTGATACATTTACTGACCTTAAAAGAGTGACTAAATCACATATACCAACCGCAAATGCTCCTACTCGAATTGATGTTCCCGTAGAATAACTTGCTACAGCTAATGAGTCTAAAGCATGTCTGAAGCGTGAAATAACTTAATTAAAGAGACAGAAACTCATGAAGAGTCTAATGACATAACAACAAATAAATCTCCTGAATAGATTCAGGTACCTGAAAATGAAAATAATGAAGAGATATCAATATGTTACTTCTTTACAGGAAAAAGATGGAACTGAGAGAAAATAGTCGTCGACAACATCAATTGAACAACATCAATTGAAGAATGTTAAAATATATGTGATTGGACAAAATGAAAAGACGCAATCTAGGCTGAATTAAATTCACTTAATAAACGTAAAGTTTTTGGGCAAATAGTTGAAACACCTAAATGTGTAAAACTTATACAAATGGGCATTTGTGCGAAAACGAAATGAAAATATCAAAGTTATAAGATATAAGGCAAGACTTGTAGCACAAAAATTTTTACAAATGCCTTATATTGATTATGAACAAACATATTCTCATATGGTGGATGTAATAACTTTTTGATACCTTATAAATCTTGCAATGCATGAAAAACTTGATATGCATCTTATAGATATTGTTACAGTCTATTTATATGGTAATATTGATAGTGATATCTGTATGAAAATTCATAAAAGATTTAAAATGTTTGAATTGCAAGACATAAAATCCTGGAATATTTGTTTATCAAGTTACAAAGATCATTATACCGTTTAAAACAATCAGGAAGAATGTGGTACAATTATTTGAGTAAATACTTGTTGAAAGAATAATATAAAAATAATTCTATCTACCCATATGTATTCATAAAGAAATTAAAAAATGGAATTTCTATTGTTGCTGTATATGTTGATGATTTAAATATTATTAGAACTCCAAAAGAGCTTGCAAGGACAATTGATTATTTGAAGCATGAGTTTGAAATGAAATATTTTGGAAAAATAAAATTTTGTCTTAGTTTACAAATTGAGCATTTAGCTAATGGTATCTTAATACATCAATCAGCTTACATAAAAAGTCCTTAAAAGATTTTATATAGATAAAACACATACATTGAGCACAACAATGGTTGTAAGATCACTTGATGTGAAAGGTGATCCTTTTCTACCTCGAGAGAATGAAAAAGAAATTTTTGATCCTGAAGTACTATATTTTAGTGTAATTGGTGCATTACTATATATTACTAATGCTACATGATTTGATATTATATTTTTAGCAAGTTTATTGGTACAATATAGTTTTTCTCCAACATGAAAGCATTGGAATGAAGTTAAACATGTTTTTCATTATCTCCGATAAATAATTGATATGTGATTATTTTATTTAAATAAATCTACATCGAAACTAATTGGTTATGTTAATGCAAGATTTTTATCTGACTCATATAAAACTCAATCCCAAATAGGCTATATTTTTATGAGTGGTGAAACTGCTATTTCATAGCGATCAATAAAATAAACTTTACCTACCATATCTTCAAATCATACTGAAATAATTGCAACTCACGAAACAAGTCGAGAATGCGTATGGTTGATGTAAATGATGCAATATATTCAAGAAATAAGCGGTTTATCTGTTAGCAAAAGAACTCCTACGATATTATATGAAGACAATGCAATATGTATAGTACAATTAAAAAGAGATTACATTAAAAGAGACTAGACAAAATATATTTCTCCTAAGTTATTTTTCACACATGATTTTAATAAAAGTGGACAAATCGATGTTTAATAAATTCGATCAAGTGATAATTTGGTAAATTTATTCATGAAATCTTTGTCCACCGCAACATTTGAAATATTTGTACGGAGCACTAAAATGTGTTGACTTAAAGACTGGAAGTGATTTTTTTATGAGGGGGAGAAAATTCACGTTGTTCTCTTTTCTTTGACTAGGGTTTTATCCGACTAGATTTTACTAGTAAGGTTTTTAACGAGTTAGCTTTATATGCATATTATATAAGAAATATACTCTTTTTCCTTCATTGTGTTTTTTTCCCACATAGTTTTTTTATAATAAGATTTTAATAAAACATATTTTTATTAATGAACATCTAAGGAGGAGTATTATAAAATATTATTTTGAAGTTTGAATTTTGGATGTCCATAACCCCCTAATTCTATACCTCTAATGTAGATTAATTGTCAACTTTTATTGTAATTTATTCACACAATTAAATTTGTAACTCATGATATTTAAATATTCATTTCTAAGCCTATAACCAGAAGTTTGGAGAATAAACAAAATACATATGGAAACATTCTTCTAATTTTCTATTTTTTTCTTCATTTCTTTTCTTACTTTATTTTTTATTTCTTAATTACTTATATTTATGTTTATAAAAAGAATGCACTTTGGTTATGATTTTTTCACATTTAATTTGGACATTTGTTTGGATTAGTGCTTATTCATTCTCTCCGATGTGAAATTAGGATTGCTCACTAGTATCATATAAAAATTTAAACAATCAAAGTCAAGAGATTCATAGAAAGGCATTAAAAGCTACATTATGCATTTGTCGCATTCTATAATTTGTAAGAGTAAAAGCTGAAAAGTACATTTCTGTAATAAAAACTTTTAATAATGAAATGTCGTAAATGCCCTCCAATGTTTCAAATTCAATCAACATCAGACATATTCAGCCTTTTAACCCTTCGTTTTTTTCATTTCACTCTTTTATTTGGTCCAAATTACTTATAAATTCATTTTCTGATTTATATGTCGATTTGCGTGTGTATTTCAGTCATTATATTATTTTCTCTTAAAATTTAAAAATTTAACACATTAATCATTGTATAATAGCCTATTAATTTTGTAAATATTGTATTTAGTCCATCTAATCAATTGTAAATACATTATTCTCTCAAGGCATGTCGCATAATATTTGTTATCCATATTTTTGACATGTCAATAATAGGAGTCAATAATTTGCAAAATTAGCATGTGGAATAAGGGACTAAAAATGGAATAAGGGACTAAGTAAATAAAAAAATTTTTATGGAGCAAAATGGAACAATTACAAAGACCATAATATGCCAATAATAAATTCTCACTAATGTTGTTGTAGGATAAATAGGAGTTTTAAATTTGATAATTCTCTCAATTTTTATAAGTAAAAATACAAACTTTTCTATTTAAATTTGAAACTATACAATTTTTTTTTATTTTTAATATCAATTTATACATAACATAAAAATAAAAAGAATTACATTTAATTATTCGTCACCATTTCCAAAGAAAAAGAAAAAACAACGTATATGTTTGGATTGAAAAATTTTAATGAAAGAGTTAAAATAATTAATGAATTTATATCGAATTTATGGTTTTGACCATTTAAAAAAAGTTCAAATTAATGGATTTTAAAAAAAAATTATTACTCACCAAAATTCATTATTTTTCAAGAATTTAATTTCACACTTTATAGATAAAAAAGTTCAAAATTCATCATTTTTCATCTATAAAAATTTGTTATAATTTTTTGATTTCAAAATTGTTCCTAATAAATTTATATTGAAAAAATATTATTAAGTCTAAAAGTACAATAAAAATTATTTGCCAATTTTTTTATTTTCACTTATTTTATATATTTTGGTTTAATTATGAATTAAAAAAAACTATTAACGAATTCCATTGAAAAAGAAAAAAAATATTAATAGATTAATTTGTTCATAAATATAATACATATAATAAGTTTATGTAGAATTTTGGGTAAAGAAAATATGTAACATATTTTAAAATTTGATAATAATTAAAATTTAATCAATTTTTTTTTAAAAAATTACCCTAAATTTTGCTCTTTCGCTATTCAATGTAAACTTGATAAAAAAAAAAACTAGAAAATACTTAATAATGATAAATTATTAAATATTAAATTCATTAATTATAGTGATTAAACTAATTCGTAAATTTTATATTTAAACAAAATGAATTCATAATTAAGGGGATTTCCAAAATCTTCGTCGCTGTTAAAATATCCATTTCGCTATCCATCCACGATCGGTCCCCTCTGTTAAAGAATTAATATAAAGGGCCCTCCTTTTTCATCTCCCAAATTGAAATTTCAAATTTCAGGGGTCTCAACGGTGGCATCCCCCCAATCTACAACCACTGCTACACTTACCTTTTTGCTTCTCTTTGCAGGTTCTCTTCTTAATTTCTCTTTTATGGGTTTTATTTGTTTGTTGCTTGTTTCCATTTCTGGACTCTAGAGCAAAATTGGGTCTGTTTCTTCAGCGTTTGGCAGCTGAGGAAGTTCAATATTTTAGGAATTCGGAATTTGCATAAACTAATTCCACTCTCTCTAAAATTTCAGTTCAATCTCAATACCTATGAATTTTTGCTTGAGTATTTTATTGTTTTCTTTGTTCAGGTTATATCTCCACATGTGAATTCCTTTTTCACAGATATGTCGCTCCTCAGTAGATTTTTTTACAAAAGGCCTCCAGATGGATTGATTGAATTTGTTGACAGAGTATATGGTAACGTCAGTTTTCCTTTTCCTTTTCCTATCTGAGATTTGTTCCTTCTAGTTTTTCAATGTCTGATATATCACTTGCTTTATTTGGTTTCTTGTGTGAATACATTTGGGCAGTGTTTGATTCTTGCTTTTCCACTGAAGTTTTGCCTAATGGAATGTACCAAATATACCTTCGTGAAATTGTATCCGAGTTGCATGAGGACTTTCCTGAATCGTCATTTCTTGCTTTCAATTTTCGTGAGGGTGAGAAAAGGAGTCAATTTGCAGAAGTTCTATGCCAGTATGATGTCACTGTCATGGATTATCCACGACAGTATGAGGGTTGCCCTCTCCTGCCATTGTCTTTGATTCATCACTTTCTTCGTGTTTGTGAGAGTTGGCTTTCCCTTGGGAATCATCAGAATATCATCCTTATCCATTGTGAGAGGGGGGGTTGGCCACTTTTGGCTTTCCTTTTAACTAGTTTCTTGATTTTTACTAAGTTGCATAGTGGTGAACGAAGAACTCTTGAAATTGTGCACCGTGAGGCTCCTAAGGGATTCCTGCAGCTGTTGTCACCTCTCAATCCTTTCCCGTCCCAGCTTCGCTACATTCAGTATGTAGCCAGAAGAAATATAGCACCCGAGTGGCCTCCTCCAGAGCGAGCACTTTCATTAGATTGTGTTATTTTTCGTGCCATTCCAAGCTTCGACTCTGAAAATGGATGCAGGCCGGTGATCCGTATTTTTGGGAGGAATCTCCATACAAAGGATGGCCTTGCAACGCATATGCTATTCTCCATGTCCAAGAAAAAGAAGAGTACCCTTCGGCATTATTGCCAGGTGAGGGGCTTCTTGTTCTATTCTTCTGTGTATCACTTTAAATTCATTTCACTGGGGTAGTTTAAACTTGTCAATTCTCAATTTGCAGGCAGACTGTGATGTGATTAAGATTGACATTCAATGTTTGGTGCAAGGTGATGTTGTGCTAGAGTGTGCGCATCAGGACTTGGATCCAGAAAGGGAGGTTATGATGTTTCGTATAATGTTTAATACTGCATTTATTCGATCTAACATATTGATGCTCAACTCTGAGAACTTGGACATTCTTTGGGACTCAAAAGAACGCTATCCAAAAGGCTTCCGAGCAGAAGTAAGTTCATTATTTTTCCCTTCCTGTTATTCATGGATTTGTAGTTCATCTGATAAAGTTGAACTTTGGAGTTTAGGTTTTGTTTGGGGAGATGGAAACTGTATCCCCACCAAAAGCTCCAACTACAATTTTAAATGGTGAGGAGAAAGGGGGGTTGCCAATTGAAGCCTTTTCCAGGGTTCAAGAGCTTTTCAGTGGGGTTGAGTGGGCGGACCACAGTGATGACGCTGCTTTGTGGCTACTTAAACAACTCTCTATTTTAAGCGATGCTAGAGATATGTCAAGATTCCAAAGTAAAGGCGGTTCATATGCATCTCCAATTGACTCTGAAGACGAATATAATGCATCAAGCACTGCTGATAGTTCAGACGAAGCATTTGACATTATTCCCAAATCTTCTGCTGATTCAGTTCTCGTACCTGTTGAAAGTGATGGTCTTCATGATTCAAATAATGCTACAGAACCTATGGCGCAAGTTTCGACTGAAACAATTCAGTCCTTACTTCATCAGCATCAATCAGTCCCAAGTGAAGGAACTCTACCTTCTCCATCCCCTGAAAGTCTGCCTCCACCAGCACTGCCTTTGCCACTCCCACCTCCGCCACCTCCACCACCACCACCATCTTTTGGTCTCTCTAGTAACGTTAGTAGACCACCTCCGCCTCCTCCACCGCCTCCTCTTCCTAGCATTTCAAATGGAGATTCTTCTCTACCAGCTGTTACTCCTAATAGAGGACCTCCACTTCCCTGTCCACCCCCACCTCTCAACTTCAATAAACCTGCCATTTCAACTCCACCTACACCTCCACCGCCTCCTCCTCCTCCTCCCACTCCTCCTAACTTCTCCAGTAAAGATTCTTGCACACCACCTCCTGCTGCTCGTAAGGATCCACCATTGCCCCCACCACCTCCATCTTTCAGTTCATCTAAGGGCCCCCCACCAACTCCATCTTTCAGTTCTTCCAAGGGCCTCCCACTGGCTCCACCACCACCTCCTCTTTCTTCTACATCTAGGCCGCCGCCGCCGCCGCCACCATCCTTGATCAATACAGCCAATAGCCTACAATCTCCACCATCAAAACCACCACCTCCACCGCCATTACCATCCAAGACAAATAATGGCCTTCATGGGGCACCACCTCCTCCACCTCCTCCACTTCCTTTGGGCCGTAATCCTAATAATGCCTTGAGGCCACCTGCCCCACCCCCTCCTCCACCTTCAGGACCATTGCGCCCTAGTTCAGTTCCACCACCAGCACCCAATCCTCCTGCTGCTCCCCCTCCACCACATGGTCGGGGCACAGTGCCTGGTCCACCTCCACCTCCCCCTGGAGCAAAGAGCTCCAATGTGCCTCCACCACCACTTCCGTCGGTTGGAAGGGGAAAACCTTCTTCAGGGCCAAGTATTCATGGAAGAGGTCGGAGTGCTGGTGGGACTGCTAATGCTCCTAAGAAAACTTCGTTAAAACCCTTGCATTGGGTGAAAGTTACTCGAGCAATGCAGGGAAGTTTATGGGCAGATTCTCAGAAGCAGGAAAATCAGTCAAGGTGTGCATATTTTGTCAGTCATTTTTTTCTCTTTAAAATATGTTATGATATATAATCTGCTTAGGTTTTGCCCTTACCTTCACTTCCTCTGCTTTTTGGGCAGAGAGGGGGAGGGCTGCATTTTTTATATGGCCTAATGAAGGTTTTCTGCCAGGGCCCCTGAAATTGATATTTCAGAACTTGAAAGTTTGTTCTCAGCTGCTTCTGCTTCAGATGTTAGTGGCAGTAATAAAGCTGGAGGCCGACGTGGTTCTGCCATTAACAAACCTGAAAAAGTGCAACTAGTAAGATTTTTTTTAAAAAAAATTTATGCATGTAGTGGTTGCATTTATGGTTTTTTATTTGTTCAAATGCTTAGAAACTATGGGTACTGTTCAAGAACATATTATTGGTAATTTTACTTTTTTTTCTGGATAATATTTTGTTTAATAAGTATTTTAGAGGTTTTCCCAAAATCCTAATTTTTTTTAATATTGTTCCAATCACAATGACCCTATTCTAGCTTTTAAGTGTTGAGATCTAAAAATCTAGATATGATTATAGGTATATCATAGGCAAGCTAAAAGCCTCAGCAGATTATATAAGCATTCCCTTTTTAGAGGCTTATGCCAGTTTCTTTCTCCTTGAAGCAGTGCATAAAACCTGGCGTGAATTAGTTGATTAGCATGTAATTAGCACCCCTGTTTTTTTCTTCTTTGGTGCATTGAAATCTCATGACCCAATCAATTTTGGTACAACTAATCCAAACTGATATTGCTATATGTGAAAGTATGAACTTACAACACTTGGAGGCAGGTTATATAAGATAACAATGAGGGGATAGTGCTGAGAGCTACTTGAATAATCATGTCAGTTTAGTGCTTCACAATTATTAATTCAGGAGACATCTACAATAGCTGAAACTCTATTCAAAATATCTATTCCTTTTATTATAGAATAATTAGCTAGCAGTGGGTTTATGAATTTGTGAAATTGGGAACGAGGCGGTTTATATCACAAATAAGATCAAGAAGTGGATTTGAATACTTATGCATTCAACAAGAAAGTGAAATTATTATAGAATAGTTAGCTAGCAATGGGTTTATGAATTTGTGAAATTGGGAATTAGGCGGTTTATACATTCAACAACAAAGTGAAATTAGTGCTACCGACATAATTAACCAATTTTGAAGGGGCTTGGAAATGCCATCAAAATCAGGAGTTAAAAGACACATGAGCACTTATGGAGTTCATGATTACGTTCCAGTTTTAATAGAAAAGTTAACAGCAGAAGCTGCTGTTTTGTGCTATTATTAGAAATTTTTTGCTATAGACAGCAAGATGAGATGAGGGATGCATTTCTGAGTTTGATTTGGCAAAAGTTTCAAACGAATGATTTCTGTGCTGAATAATTCAATAGCATAATGTTGGCAGCATTTATTGATTTTTTATTTATTTATCACTGTTGTGCTCTGTTACTTTTGGTAAGCTTGTCATTTGTTACATGATCTGTTTTTTTAGATCTTAATTCTGATTTAGTATGGGTTGGCTGTATGGATTGTTTTCCTTCACTCTACATTTCTGCATCTAGATACAAATATGGGCAGGGCTAGGGATTTTTTTTACATCAGTGACGTAATTGACATGTAAAGGAGTATGAGGAGTGGGGCTACCATGAATGGTAAAATCTAAAATCTAGCATACCAATGCCCTTAAGGAACCTGTTGGTAGGGTATTGCCATTTGATAAATGAAAACTAAAATAAAGGACTGTACAGTTTTATGACCTTAATGTCAACAGTCAAATGTTCCATGCTATAAAATGCTTGCAAATTCAGTGTGGAATCTTGACTTCATCTCTAAGTCCTTCCTGGCCAAGCATTTATGAAACTAGTCTTTGGTTGACTTAGTGAGCCTCAAAACAAAAGGAATCTTCCTGATACCTTTATGTTAGTTTGGACATTTTTGCTGACATTATTCTTTAGAATATCAGGGAAAAGGACTCCGTATTTAAATGAATTATACTGGAAGTGGATTTTGAAGATCACTATTCATAAGTAGTTGTCTATGTATTAGCAGTGATTTGATTTACTAGTTTTAATATTTTGATTTCTCTCAAATTATGGACTGCTTTTTCATGTTCAGGTAATGTTGACCATATTTATATCTGGCATTTAGATTTGTTGTCTATAAAATGCTGTGGTAAAATGACATAGTTCTTTCTCTTCCTATTCTCATTTTAAAATTCGCCCTCTTTCATTTTGAACATATGCTTGTTACGCTCAATTTTACTCAAGTTCTTGATTGTATTTCCTTTTGACAGGTTGATTTGCGTAGAGCGTATAATTGTGAAATAATGCTCACAAAAATAAAAGTACCGTTACCTGACATGATTGTAAGTCTCATCTTTACCTTAAGTGATTAGGAAAACCTTATAATATTTAATCTTAAGCTCTATGTGTAGTCTTGAGGATGTAAATATCTTGAAGTAATCTTTTGATGCTGAGATCTTTTCTCATAAAATAGTTGCAGTTATATATTCTGCATGCTACCTTTTGTATCTTCTTGTATCATTTTTGAATCTTTACACTGTGAGATCTATTTTTTATCTAATGATGTATAATATTTTGGTCTCTGGTGGACGGGGACATCTGAAAGATGACTAAACTAGTGACTAGCAATTCATGCATAATATTTCAACGTTTCGGTGTTTTTTTCTTTTTGCATTTAATTTTTTGAAAATGTTCCCTTTAACTTGATGCAAGCAAAAAAAAAAAGTTATCTAGCCAATTATGTTTTAGTGTTTTTCTTAAAGGAGGAAAAAAAACTGAAATCACAGAACCACAATGAGCCCTTGGAACGAATGTGTCTTGAAAAATATGGGAGTAAATTTTCATGAGATAAATCAAAGGGTGATGTACCAATGTAAAAGTTAAAGACAAATACTCCTTTGATCCTAATATATCACTCTAGTGACATTATCACAACTCTATATTGTTTCATGTATTTTGCTGAAACTCTGAATCCTTTATTGTTTATTTTTTACCTTTTAAAACCGTTAGTCCATGGTTAACATTTTACTTATGCATATCTGGAAACACAATATGATGCTTGATATCAAATTGCTTTTTATTGTCATATTTTGAGTCAATAAACCATAATCTCAGTTAATTATTGTTAAAGGACATCACATGAACTGGACATACGGAACTATTTGAAGTTATTTCTTGGAACATGTTCATAGAATTAACACTGAAAACAATCTAGAGAGGAAGACATATGTACTTCCAGGCTTTTGAATTTCTTGTAAAATAACCAGACTTCAATTTTGATGCTTAATTTGTATACTTTTGCTTCACTTCTTTAAAGAATAGAGATAATTGCTTTTGTGGTGCTCCTTTCTTTGCTAAGTTGTGTAAGCTTGTGGTATTTCAAAGTTCACCGTTTGTTTTTGGACTTAATAACAAGAATCCCAACACTGACTTTTGTTCACGCTGTTTTAAGAATAGTTATTAGTTCCCACTGTCTGTTGGCAACTAATACGAATGCACTGATCAATCCAGTTGATCATGGAACTAAACTGGACGGATTATACTGACGGTACTCCAACTATCTAATTCGTAATAATTCAGTACCTAAATTATTATTTGTAATAAAAAACCTCTTAAACTTTAATTTTGTAAAAAATGTACATGCCATCAAAATTTATTAAACCATTTAACAGAATACTGACATAGACTTTACACGTCAGTCAAAAATTTCTACATATAAATGCCACGTGTACAAAATGGATTCTACAAAAAATTTTCACATTTCTCATCACTTTTTTTACACTTTCTCGCACCTTCTCTCAAACTAAATATAATCAAAATTTGTATCAAATTTTTTGTAGGACTCATTTTGTATACGTGACATTTATACATATAACTTTTTTGTCGATGTGGAAAGTCTACATTAGCATTTCGTTAAATAGTTTAACAAATTTTGACAACAAATACTTTTATGTTACAAAATTAAAATTTAAAGAGTTTTCTGTTACAAATAATAGTTTAAGTACTGAGTTATTACGAGTTAAATAGTTGGAATACTGTCAGTGTAATTCACTCAACTAAACTCTGCTATACACCCCTTGCTGAGGCTCCGACATGTTTTATTCCTTTATTTTAAAACTATAAATTTTCATTTAGTTTAGTTGCTTGCACTATAGGTTGGACCAGACCTTAGCCCTTGAAATTTCAAATTTAATTTTATTTTAGCCCTTGATATCATAATATAGAACACTGTTAGTTCCTTAGAAATGTTAATAACTTCATGTATGAGGATAAAAAAACTGTAGGGAGCCAGCTGTATATTTGGGGAAACACAAGAGGTCTTTATTGCAACTAATCCCATGTTTCATTTCAAATTTTAACTGTGAAACAATCTCTTTAATCATTTCATATATTGATTTCCAGAGTGCAGTTCTTGCTTTGGATTCTTCAGCTTTAGACATTGACCAGGTTGAGAATCTTATCAAATTCTGTCCCACTAAGGAAGAAATGGAGACGCTGAAGGTAATCAATGTCTATTATGCTTGTGATAGGCATAAAGTGCTAGCTTTCTCTAGAGTATGCTTGCATGTGAGGCATTATTATGCAATTTCGCAACCAAATGTTTTTGCTAAATATCTTTTTCGATATCAATTTTTTGTAGTCTTTTGAAACATTTATGTCACTTGTATTATTTCTTGGAGTAGATACTATTTTTTGCTATTCATATATTAGTTATTGGCTCATGTTTGTGTACTCTTACCTGTTCTTGGAATATATATATATATATATATATATATAAATAGAATACGATTGAAACAATACGATTGAAGTGCATAATGCATAAGAAGGCTTATTAAACATACGCTTTTAAATTTAATTAAAATTAATTAATTTTAATTAATTTATAAATTCTAAAATTTTATTATATAGTGTATTTATATTATATTTCATTATATATTTTATATATATTTATATTATATTTATATATTTTAATTATATTATATATATATATTTATATATTTTAATTTTTTATATTTTATTATATATATATTTTATTATTATATATATATTTTATTAAATATATATTATATTTAATCTTCAATTTCATTTTTATTTAATTTATATATATATATATATATATAAATATAGTTTCTGTATTCATGTGTGCATGAGATGACAAATCTGGATATAAGCTGCTAATTTTGCGGAAGAGTGTGAATCTATGATCTTATAAAACATTGGATATTTTTCAAATCTCAAAGAAAGCTTGAACTTTTTTTTTCTTTAATATTTTGGGCACATAACTCATCCATTGCTCATGCAATTGTCCTAAACAACAAAGCATTGGTAGATTGAAATGCTATTTACATTATTGATTTTGGAAGAAGTATGGATAAAGTTTAATTTCTAGCAGCCTTCACAGTGCAAAGAAATTCTTGCTGCTTGTTGTTTCTTACTATTTTATGTTACTATCTGCAGAATTACACAGGGGACAAGGAAATGCTGGGAAAGTGTGAACAGGTTAGTTTTAATGCTAAAATATTGAATTCATGCAAAATCAGTAATTTGATTGCTGACAAACAATGCGTTTGTTCAGTTTTTTCTGGAGCTGATGAAAGTTCCGCGAGTGGAAGCCAAGCTTCGGGTATTTGCATTTAGAATCAACTTTACTAGTCAGGTATCCGGATATTACATTTGTTTGTTTCTCAATCTTATTGTTTGATATTAAACTAATTACAAGTATCATTTTTTGTGATGTCAGGTGGATGAATTGAAAAGTAACCTCAATACTATTAATCATGCTGCTAGAGAGGTAACATAAAACACGTGGATTTTTAAATATATAATTTTTTTTGTTCTGCCTTTTAAATGGATTGCATATTTTCAGGTAAAAGAATCAGCAAAATTGCGTCAGATAATGCAAACAATTTTGACTTTAGGAAATGCTTTGAATCAGGGGACTGCAAGAGGTACCATGCTGTTAGTTTCTTGTTTTAATTTTTCTTATAAGTTACATTTCCCTTTGGTTTCTTTCTTTATCCTGTCTTCTTATTTTTATTTTTACTTTGCGATTAAAGGATCTGCTGTTGGATTCAAATTGGACAGCCTTCTTAAGTTATCTGACACTCGTGCAAGAAACAACAAAATGACTTTGATGCACTATTTATGCAAGGTGGATACTGCTTAAACTTTAAAGTTTGAATCAGAAACTGATTTTTAAAAGTTTTTGCATTTTCTATGTGAACTTTTCTCATTGTCTAAACAAAAAGGATATTCATGCAAACCTTATGTAATTGATATATGATACTCTCTATTATGGATTATGCATTTGGTATATGACAATCTAGGTGAAATTATCCACTTCATTGGTTTTGATTCTTTGACCATTATGATTTATCATGTGATGTTTCGACACTGGCATCAAGCGACTTGCATGCAAAATTTATTTATTCTGTGTCTTATGATAGCTCCTTGCTGAGAAAATGCCAGAGTTGCTAGATTTTGATAAGGACCTTGTTCATTTAGAAGCTGCCTCAAAGGTATACTTTATTAACTGCTTGTTTTGGATTTTTCCTGGCTAATTGCTGATAGCCTATCTTTCTATGGTCCCCATTACTTTCATGTTTCTTTCTCCTCGAAACTGTTAGATTCAACTGAAAACATTGGCTGAAGAAATGCAAGCTGTGAGTAAAGGTCTTGAAAAAGTGGAGCAAGAGCTGGCTGCTTCAGCAAATGATGGTGCCATATCTGCAGGCTTCCAATGGGTGAGGAAGAATAAAGATTCATAATTACTTTGTTTAAATTGCTGTATGCTTAAATTATCATTTATAATTGCTTCTCTACAGTTTGAAAATGTTGACTAAGAGATTTAACTTTTGGATCAGTTCAGCAACTTTGCAAACTTTTGGAAAGGCTATAGCATCAAAATTGCAGGATCCTTATTTCTGATACAAAAATAATTAACAGCAACTGTATGGATTGAGTAAAAGGACCAAATTGTTTCAGGAACTAACTAAAGAGAACATGTCCTTTAGAGAGTGTAGGTTGAAAGATATAAGAGCCGTGAACAAAAAAGGCTGAAGAGGGGTGATTCCTATTAGGGTAGTTATACAGAGGATAACATTAGGAACCGAAGAATTGATGAAATTCAGAATTAGTGCTGTTTTAGTTTCTAGCTATTCAAAATCCCCGTAGCAGACAAACTGTTTTTGAGAAGTATGGTACTGATACAGGGTTTTTTCAATGTTTGTTTTAAAAGATTGAAGGAAAGAAATGAAAATCAAGTATGAATGTTCATCTTAGTTGAAGTAAAGGTATAATGCTTAAGCTTCATGTCCTTAATTCTGAGTATTACTAATGTGCTCATTGTATGGCTTAACTATACTGTAAGAAATTTTCAAATGGAACCAATTACCATGGTTCAACTCAATGCTAATCTGAATTTGAACCCTTATAAATGAAAATCCACATATTTAACTATTCAAAACTATTGACTTGAGTCAGTGGTCTGAAGCAGATTTCAGTTCCAAGTTCCACCATCTCTAAAAACAATTTATATCAACAACATATTCCCCGAATGTCAGCTTTCATCTCTAAGCACGTAAATATCTATAATGTTTGAAATTTTTTTTTCTTAAAAATCACTTTGCTTTCGTTTCCATATCAATAATATTTTTCTTAGTAGAATTCTTTGCTAGGAAATTTAGTATGCTTTTTGAGAAATTTTCCAGTGATTCTACATTTTTTGTACTGTAAAAAATTTTAATAACTGTCTCCTTTTTGCGTCAATACCTAAATTTGATACCATAATTTGAACTTTTTTTTTGCTCCATCAGAGGTGCAAATATGGTTTGAAAATTGTGTTCTGTTCATTGCAATAGCTATGTTAATAATTGGTTTTATATATATATGTTTTAACATGTTTTAAAATAGTCATCTATTGATAATTTTCTTAATGGGTCATACTGTATTATGTTTAGGTTGAACAGGTTGTATCTTTAGTTGCTACTTTTATGCTTCGCTAACAAATAATTGAGTAATGATAAAACATAGAAGATACACTAGATGAATTTGAGTTGAAAGAAAACTATGTTTTGTTAAAATTGGAAGGTAAAGTAATGATTAGGTGAGTGAATGATTTAGGCATACCTCTGAACAAAAATTATCCTTAGTGGGAGAAAAATTATATCTCATTTAAATTGGATGGTAGCGTGATGATTGGCTTAGGGTGACTAAATCATTTGTGTACCTTTATCAAAATCGGTAATTTCGAGACTTTGAACGCGGTATTGGTCATTTGAAAGATGAATATCCGCTTTTGCAGGTACTGAAGATCTTCCTTGATACTGCTGAAGCTGAAGTAAGGTCACTTATCTCCCTGTATTCCGAAGTGGTTAGTTTGCTCTATGCCTTTTAGCTTGCTTAAAAAATAAAAAAGACTTTTTCCTCCCATTATTTCTATCCTTCTGCTCTTTATTGCTGATTTTAGTCCTAAAGTTTTGGTTCTTATCTTTTAGGGAAGAAATGCAGATTCGCTGTCCCAGTACTTTGGAGAGGATCCAGCACGCTGTCCTTTTGAGCAAGGTCTTGTGACAAAATGCTTTTTTCCTTTTGTGTGGCTAGAATTGCCAGATTATGGTTTCCGATGTTCATATTATTAAAATGGGAATGTGATTTGATTATACGATCATTTCCTAAATGTGAAGTTCTGATTGGTGTGTTAATTTGTGATTAGAATGGTCTTGGAGATAGATGGGAGTGGTGAATTAAAGGCTGTCTGTTCTGTTGTTTGCTTGCATTACTGTTATTAATAGCATTACATTTGGTCCTAAGCAGGGATCTGATAATATTTCCAACTTATTATTATCCAAATATTTCAGTTGATTAATAATGTTTGTCTTGTGCTTTTACGTTGCAGTGACACAAATCTTGGTCCTTTTTGTGAAGATGTTCAACAAGGCACGAGATGAGAATGAAAAGCAGGCTGAGGCTGAAAAGAAGAAATTGGAAAAGGAAGCTTTGAAAGAACGGGCAGCAGCTAATTTATCAACAAAGAAGGATGGTGTTGATAGTGTTCTGAAGGAAGCTCTGAAAGAACGGGCAGTGGCTAATTTATCAACAAAGAAAGATGGTATTGATAGCGACCCGTCGAAACATGGTTCTCAAGTCTAGAAACATCTTTGGTAATCTTGTCTTCATTTTTAAAAAAAAAAGAATTCAAGATTCTTGGGTGTTATATCATGAATGCTAATGATAGATTCATATTAGGTTGCAAGTTGAAGTTGAATTAGCAGAGAGCTGGAACCCACAATATTCAGGATTTTAGCTTTGCAATGAAGCTGCTGCAATTACCTCCCAAATCGCACTCCTCTTGGTTCTGCTAATTTAGTTACAAAGGGGACAAATTTCTAGCGGTGCTATAGGTGTGATATGATCTTCAGGAAATATGTTGAATGCTGTAAATAGCGCCAGAAACAACTCTCAAATTGTTTCCTCCATCATTAGTCATCTTCTGTAATCAAGAGAACTGAAAATTTGTTGCAGAGGTAGCAGTTTCCTGGGAAATGTCGTTATTAATGCTAGGCCATGGTTTTCCAAATCATAGCATCTGCCAACCAAGTTTGTAGCAAGTTTTCAGTGGTATTAAATAGAGCAACCCGCTGATTTTGTGCTCTAGAAACCAATGCAGATTCTATACGGGAAGAGGGGTCCGGGAGTAGCTCAGGAATTTGAAGCTTTTGCAATATAATTCGAGACTAAAATACCTGTACTTATTATTCAGATTGTATTTCATTAGCCATAATATGTAAAAAATTTTGCCGTCTTTTTTTTTTTTCAAATTGAAAAAGGAGAATCCATTACTCAAGAAGCATATCATGAATTTTAAGTACATGATGAAATTTTTGTACAACAATATTTTTGCTCTCTAGAAAAATTACCATGAAAAATGTCAACACAAAAGTATTCAGAAAGCTTATATAAATTAACTTAGTTTATATTAATTCTAATATATATATATATAAGGGAATATGAAAAATGTCAACAACATTTTACTCTCTAGAAAAATACACATGAATAAATATAACATAAGAGTATTACGCCAAATGCTCTGATGAATCTTTTTTGTCTTTCTCCAACTGGAGAAAGTAATTATTCTGAGCTTCAGGTGAAGCCAAAAGAATTGCTTGTAGCTTTAGATTCATTTCCTCAACTTTTGCCATAAGCCTATCATTTGTAAACATGCCCATAAATACACTTCGAATAGTTTCCCAGCTCTCAATCAGTGGTAGAGCAATGATTACTACTGATCCAATGGTGCCCCATGCTATAGCTATCATTGCCCACAATGTAAAGTATCCTTTGCTGAATTTCCCTGCAATATTAGTTATAACATGATCAATTAAGCTGTTCAATCTTTTTTATTTACCCCTTAGGTTTGATGTATTATACTAGTATACTACGAGGTTTACAAATTATACTACTTGTCCTTATTGTTTTATTTCCGTTAAACTATGTAATTCTTCTATTAAATTTTAAGACATTTAGTGTTAATTAGAAAAAATATTTTCTTTTGTTATGAGTGTACTAGTATAATAAGTCAAATCTTATGGGATATTAATACAATATATCAAATATCAGGAGGTAAATAATATTTTTCTTTTGTCATTTCACCACAACTATGAAGCACAGACACTTCAACTATATAGCGTGTTGCGTTTTCGATACTCTTCGGACACCAACACGAAATATCCTAGGTACATTTTGTAATTTTCAAAAAATTAGAAACACATTTATTTAAATTAAAAACATATTTTTTCCTTCTAGAAAACCTAAAATCTATATGTGACACTAATCATTACTCAATATATTTGATTGTATGTTATTTTTATTTAATTCATATAAAAATAATAACTTGTAATTATATTTTTTGTATTTATTTATTTATAAATTTAACCCTATATTTTTAATATTTATACGTTTCCCCCGCGTGTCCGTGCCTTATATTTTTTATAAATCTCGTTTCCCAATGTCCATGTCGATATCCGTATCCGTATTCATATCCGTGTTCGTGCAACACACCACCACAATTTAACGTCTTTCTAACAAAAAATCTAACGGAATGATGTATTAGTATAATATAATAAAACATAAGAAGCAAATAGTGTGATTTTTGAATCTCAGTGAAATACTAGTGCAATACGTCAAATCTTGTGAGGTAAATAGTAAATTTTTCCTTTTTTTTTTAATGCTAAAAAAAAAAGGAGGAAGAAGTTAGTTTACCTGCTGGAAGAGTGAGAAGAGGCCATAGAATAACAATCACAATGGTGAAACCAACGCCCCATTTCACTATCCAGACTTTTGCTTTGCTAAGTATTTCCTCCTTCAACTCTTCTTCTGACAACTCATCTTTTTCCTTTTCAACTACTGTGATCTGTTTAGTAGTATCCCACTCATAGTTTTGGGGCTGAAAAAAGCTGCAGATAGCATGAATAACTCCACCTGTGAGTATGGAAACAAGGTTTCCAGCGAGCATTGGTGCATTACGGCCGGTTGTGTCTAGATTTACTTGCTCATACTCAATGGCTGTAACTGATAACCAAGTAATTATCCCAAGAATGCAACCTATAATTGTTCCGAGAATCGCGCCTTTTGCATTTGCTTTGCTCCACAGAAGCATAAAAGCTATAGGAAGAACAGCAGAACCAACAAGAACACCCATTGCTAGATACATCCAACCTAATGATACTCCAACCTTATTTAGTATCACTGCTAACAATCCCATAAAACATCCAAATCCTAAGACTACAGCTCTTGACACTTTGAGAATTTTTTTCCCGCTTGCACTCGGATTTATATAAGTACGGTAGATATCATACGTGCATAATGATGAAACAGCAATTAGCTCGGATGAACCAGCAGATGTCACAGCCCTGATCATATTGCATAATTGTTAAAGAAGAATGTGAAATACTTATAATTGAACATAACAATAAAGCCAGTGCAAGTTGCAGCTTACATAAAAAGCATAGTAAGAAGAAGTACAGATCCTGCCTTCCCCATCAAAGCTATAGCAGTTGCAGGAGGAACAAGTCCATGGCTGGCCTCACTCTCAGTTATCGGTAGATCAAGAGCAAGTGCACCGAGACCTAAGGATGTTGCCAAAGAGAACGGCACAGCAAACCACACTAGGCCACCTAACAAGTAGCCTTTGTGAGTTGATGAAGGCCTAGCTGCTATGGCACTCACCCAATATCCCTGAAAATTTCCAAAGATGAAACATCAAATTACAGTTGGAGGAAGGAAACTATCAATATCACTGCTAAGTTATGAAGCTTACATTGTCAACAAAAACCGTCCCAAAATTGCCGATGATGTTTATAATCCCAAAAATAAGTCCGCCAGAACTCAACATTGTTAGGTAAGATCCCTTGTAATTTCCATTCACAGGACCACAAGATTGTCCATCATGTGAAATTGGGTCTTGACATACTCTTGACTTGCTTGCTATCTCCATTAAACGATCATATACCACACTGGGACTTCCCAGTTTACTGCTGCTTGTGTAAACTAAGTACACAAAAATTACTAGAACCACATGAACTATTGAGAAATACAGAATTGTAACATAGTTAGAGATCGATTAAATTATGAATACTTAAGCACATTCAGATTCTAAGAGTCTATTATACCTATAACAGAATGTATATAACTTGCTAAAAAAGTTGCTTTTAGCCCTCCAGCAAGAGTATATACAATTACTCCAAGAGGAATAAGAAAGCTAGCAGCATAAATGTTAACTCCAGTAAGCGCATTTACAACAGCAGAACCACCAAGAAGCAGCATAGCCGTTACGATAATATTGGTAAGCAAACAAAAACCAAGGAACACAACATGTGCAGCAATCCCCCAACTGAAGAAAATTTAACATGTAATTAAATGGGTTAATACTTGATTATTATATTCTTTTTAAGAATCTGATACATCACAGATACTGATTAAACATACCGAGCTTTTACAATTTCACAAATAGTATGTGCATAAGGAGCTTTTCTTTTGATCTCTATAGCCATTATACCAAACAAGATTACCTGTTGATGAAAATGGCTAAACAATTATATACCGAAAAGGAAACAGAACAAAAAAGAAGAGAAAAGATGTATTTCCTAGAAAGTAATAAGAGAACGTGCCTGGATAGTAGCCCCACTAGCATACCAAAAAGGTCCACTTACTCCATATTCCCAAGCAACATTAGAGCTTTGCAAGATTGTAGCAGCCCATGTCCACTATTGTATTTTATATATATATATATAAAAAAAAGGAAAATTATAGATTACAAGAAATATTAAGCTGCAAAAATAAAGTGTTGCATAACTTTTTGTCTAAACCATCCAGCTCCTAGACTCCAGCCTAATCTGAATTCATTCAGCTTACTGCACTCCAACCTAATCTTAATTCACGCCAAGCAGACTATGAAAAAGGCAAAGCACTGCTCTCAAAGGACACAGTTCATTTTTTATAATATAACAGTAAACAGATGAAGAAATTACCTGGGATACAATTGCACTAGCAATAAGTCCAGTTTTGACATTCCTGCCTGCTGTGTTGAACCATTCCGAAGTATGCCTAGATCCAACATATCTTTTCTCCAACCATACCTTTTTTTTAATGTAAAATACAAGTGAGCAAATTTCTTGTAAGAAAAAAAAAACATAGATCTATTTCATATGAATCAGGTTAAATTAATTATAAAAAAAAAGAATTAAGTAGGAAGTTAGGAGAAAGAATGATTAATGGGTTTACCAAGAAAGATGTGAAGAATGCAAAAAAGACACCAAAACCAAGGATAACAGAGTAGCCAACACCTTGATTGAGAACAGGCTTTCCTTGAAAGAAACTTGACTGTCTAATACACCGACTTCCATCCGCTGATAATTCATAATACTGTGCTGAGAATCCAAAAGGTGGGCACTTTACATCTTCACTTCTACTTCCCATTACCGACAACTGTTACCTTCTTCACTGCTTCTTCCTCATCAGCTGCAGACAAATAGAAATTGGAATTTCCTTTTATATAAACCACCAACCCCTAGCCAGCGATACTACCCAAGATTCTCTTTGATTCTATCCAACACTTTACAATGTTAATAAAATTTCTAAATAAAAGGAATGTATTCGATTGACAAAGAATCATATAGTATCTTGTAAATTAAGCCGAATGCCAACTTCAAAACTAGAGAGAGAAATCTGCTAAACAGACAAAAACAAGTGAGCCAAGCCTCTATTATGTGTTTGAAAATTGTTTATTTGACTTTTACTCCTGGTTTGCAGGAAAATGGAGTTTTGAAATTTTTCCTTAAAGAAGGAAAAATATAGAGCAAAAACAAATTTTATTTTCCTCATTTATTTTTTTATTAAAATATTTATACTTTAATATAATTTTAACAATATATTTATACTTTAATATAATCTTAATAATATATTAGGTAAGAATTAATACAAAAGGGCATTTTTCAATGTTTTAATATATGAAAGATTCTATCTATAAACACATAGAATAATTTTGATTGTATTGAACAAAGAGTCAACGGATGCATTTTATCATTGATAGACATATAGAATAAAAAATATTTTTATTTTTTGAATTTTAAAAAAAATCAAGTAAATAAATATTTGTTAAAATAAATTTGAAAAAATTATACACTTATTTTTTATGCCCAATAACAATCCCTAATACTTTTTTGTTTTTCACAAATTATACTGTGAACCTTCGTCCACAAAGTATTATGGATTAAACATGTGCGAAAAAAATAATAAAAATACGATAACAATTTTATAAATAAAACAAACTTATACAGATTGTTTATTGATATAGTTTCATTAGTTTATTAATAAAAATTCATTTTATTTTAAAACAAAATTAATAGTTATTTTGTATTTTTTTTGTTTTCAGATGTTATTTGTCTCAATTTATTGTTACGTTTTGAGTTTTTTAGAAGATGATTCAATAAATTCATACCTATAAATCAAAACACAAAAAAATTTATTAAATTAAGTACACAAAAATAAAAATGAACTTATATTAATATAAGAAATGAACATTTATTGATAAACTAATGAATATTTTTCAATAAACTAATGAACCCTTAGTTCATTTATTATTAACCTTTTCAATTTATTCGTAATGAATTTTTTCATTAAATTAATGAACTTTTATTTTATTTGTAATTAACTTTTTTTAATGAATATTTTTAAAAAAATTAATGAACCTTTAGTTCTTTCGTAATAAATGTTTTCAGTTTATTCGCATTGAATTTTCTCAATAAACTAATAAAATTTTACTTTATTCATAATGAACCTTTTTTAATGATCTAATAAATTTTTTTTCAATAAACTAATGAACATTTAATTTATTTATAATGAATATTTTTTCAGTTTATTTGTAATGAACATTTTCAATAAACTAAGAAATATTTACTTTATTTGTAATTAACCTTTATTTAATGATAGATGAATATTTACAAAAATGTCACCGAATGATTAATAGCTGTGTAAGTTTTATTTATTTACAAAATTGTCACCATCTCTTACACGTGTGATGACTTGGTTCATAATATTACATGGACCAGGGTCCAGTATATAACAATTATTTGTCTTTTCTTACCCACATTTTCAATTGTTATATGTCGGACATCGGTCCATGTAGCATTATGGACCAAAGTCTATTATACGTGTAAGAGGTGGTGACAATTTTGTAAATAAATTAAACTTACACAGCTATCAATCACACAGTGACATTTTTGTAAATATTCATCATTTGTCATTAAATAAATGTTCATTAATTTATTAAAAAATGTTCATTGGTTAATTCAAAAAGGTTAATTAGTTCATTAAAAAATATTCATTAATTTATTGGACTCAGTTCATTACGAATAAATTGAAAATGTTTATTACGAATGAACTAAATGTTCATTAGTTTATTAAAAAAAGTTTATTACATCATTAAAAAATATTCATTATAAATAAAGTAAATTTTCATTAGTTTATTAAAAAAGTTCATTGCCAATAAATTGAAAATGTTCATTACAAATGAACTAAATATTCATTAGTTTATTAAAAGATGTGCATTAGTTCATTACGACTAAAGTAAATATTTTTTAGTTTAATGAGAAAGTTTATTACGAATAAACTGAAAATGTTCATTACGAAATAAACTAAAGGTTCATTAGTTTATTAAAAAAATGTTCATTAATTTATTAAAAAATGTTCATTAGTTTATTAAAAAATGTTTATTATTTTATTAATAAAAGTTCATTTCTTATATTAATAAATGTTCATTATTTATATTAATACAAATTCATTTTATTTATCTGTATATTTAATAAATATTTTTTTGTATTTTCACTTGTAGGTATGAATTCATTAAATTATTTCAAAAAAACTCAAAACATAATAAAAAAAAAAAAATTGAAATAAAACACATAGAAAAAATAATAAATCAAAACAAATAGAATCCCTTATACTGTTGCTTTGTTTTGTCATTGCATTGCTCACAGATCCATAGGTCTCTCTATCTCCACTTTCATATTTCCTTTTGCTTTTTATTTCTTTATATTTTGAGTTTAATCCCTCTCTTCCTACTCTTTTTTATTTCAAACTATTTTGCATCGAGGTATATCGAAGGTATTCCTTGAGAATTCCTCCAAGTAAATTTTTTGAGAATTCCTAATGTATTTCCAAATATACCCGATATATTTTCATGAAATTTTCAAATGTATACCATAATATCCCCAAAGTATACCCGAAATATTCTAAATAATTCATTGAGAATTTCCAAAATATACCCAAAATATCTCCAAAGTATACTCAAAATATTCTCAAAGTATTCGCAAGGTATACTCTAAATATTCAAAAAGTTATACCAAACTATTTGTTTAAGAATTTGTGATGTATTGAATTTTGATTGAATTCTCTTTTTCTTCTTCTTTAATAATAAATTTTTCTTATTTTGATTTTTTGTTCTTTATTAGTAAAAATGGAATCAAAATATGCTAAAAATATACCGAATGTATGTCGAAAATATACTATATGGGTATTTTTTAGAATGATTTTGATATTTATTTAGTGTTGTAATTTTAGAAAATTGATTTTAGTAAAATTAAAAAAAAAACGTAAAAAAAGGTACCTGTTTTTTTTTTTTAATGTTTTTGTAAAATTTCCAATTATTTTTTATAATTTTCCAAATTTACAATTCCCCATGTTTGTTTTTTGAAATGATCAATAGCCAATATTTATCGGTAAAAAAATTTATATATGTTTGATAAAAATATATTAATCGATTTTATATTATCATTTATAATATTATTTATTTTTAATATAATTTATGTTCAATAATTAATATGTTAAATAACTTATACAACATTAAAAGTATAATTTTTTTATGTTTATATTATTATTTTATTATTTATTTATACACTATCCAATTATGATAAATATTCTACACTATCCAATAATCATTCGATAAACAGATATTTTACCTAAATCATTCATTAGTTTTTTTTTTAATGAACACGTTTAACGATGTTCCCAAACAGATAATCATAGCTAGATTTCCGGATTTGCTCTCTTATATTTTACAAATTTTTGTTAAATAGTTTTGTAAATTTGCTGCCACTGGTTATATGAAGTTTTATGAAGTTTTGGATGTTTTCTAGCAGTTAATTTTTGTTTTTATGTAAAATTATTAGTTTGGTTAGTTTAATGCTTTATGTAATATCTGTGTAAATATATGTTAATGACCCTAAGTTATGTTTATATTTAATTGCCTTCTTTTACACTGATTAAATATATATAGTTTCTTAATTTCTCGTTATTTAATAAAAATAACTGATTAATGGATCATTTTTATATTTTATTTAAATAGATAAGTTTTTAATTTTTGCAGTATTTTCTGCCTTCAAACTTGCGTTTTATTTATACTAAAGCGGTCAGTAAAAAAATATTAACATATATAATTAATTTGTAAAATAATTAATTAAATTTTTTTATAAATAATAAATGTTTCCAAAATAAGCATACAAAATTATTTTTATAGTGAACCGTATATTTATTTATAAATTTATTTACATTAAAAAAATTTCCGGTTTTCCCCATAATTTTTTTCTTCAAAAATAGGTTTTTTTTTTAATTTTATACGAAAAAATGACATTTAGTATATAAAATTTATTTGTAAAATATCTTCATAATAATTATTATACATAACACTTTGTTTTATAATATATAGGATATAAACTTTATAATGAAATAAATATATATCTATATATAAAATAAAAAATATATAATTTATTTATATAGCAAATGTTTTAATATGCCTACAAAATTATTTTTATAATGAAACGCATATTTCTAAATAAATTTATTTACATTAAAAAAATTTCCTTTTTTTCTTCATTTTTTTTTCCTAAAAAATGATTTTTTTTTAATTTTTTTGAAAAAAATATATTTAGTATATAAAATATATTTATAAAATATCTTCATAATAATTATTATACATTAACTCTTTCCTTCTTTTTTTTTTTTTTTTTTCTCTTCTCTGAAATTCAACTTAAAAATAACATTGTCTATAGTGTTGTTTGCTACTGCCTCTCTCCGGCAAATGATAGATTTCCATCATCTAACACCATAATTAACGAGGCCTTAATTTCGCACCTGAAACGCAATCATCAGTTTAGCAGTATTTTCATCCCAAAAACATATGCCAAATAATAGAGGAATCTCAAAGAAAAACAAAAAAAATACAAAAAAAAAAAAAATGAACCTCTCTGAACCTATCCTGAAGGGGGATCACCCCACACCTCAACCACCAACAACTCAAACAATGAAAAAAGTCAGATTTCGGGAAAATGACACGAATGAAATAGGGAATGAAGATGGTGCAATGGAGATAGATATTGTTAAGATAGAAGTAGTCGAAGTGGCTAAGGAAACTCCATTAAGATTGACTTTTAGGGATACTCTAATAAATAGTAGCTTTAGACTCTTCACGTCGGAGGGACGATTGTATGGATGAAATACAATACAATGACAAGGATTTCGAGATTAAAGATAGAGAGAGTATAACTTTCTCTAAGGAATTGATAGACAATTGAACAAGAGTCTCAGAACAGTGGTGGTCATCAAACTACCGGGAGCAGTTGTGGGTTATAAAACTCTAGTGAATCGACTTAAGGCTATATGGAAATCTTCGCTAGAATTCATAGTGATGGAATTAGAGAATGGGTATTTTCTAGTGCGATTTAGATCAAAAGGGGACTTTATTTATGCTCTTTCAGAGGGTCTATGGCTCATAAACAATCATTATTTAACTATGGAACCATGGACATAATCGTTCTTTACTTCCACTCCTTGGCCACGGTATACAACTGTGTGGGTCAAACTGCCTGGTTTGCCAGTGAAGTATTACCATGAAAGTACCCTTCATGTAATCAGACAAGTTCTAAGAAGAGCCATCAAAATTGACTATAACACAGATATAAGAGCTAGTAAGGAGAGGTTTGCTCGCACGACTGATGTGTTCATATTTGTTATAGTTTTATAGTTGCTTCTAATTGTTTAGTTTTCTTGTTTTTATGTGATTTATAGATAAATTTGATATCTAATTGTATTTTTCATGATTTTAGGTTTTAGGTGGAGGAAAGGAGCATGAAAGACATGTTTTGATGTTGATTTGAGTTATGGAGGTGTTTTGGGTGACAATGGAGTCCATTGGAGGTGTTGAGGAAACAAGGAAAATTGATGTGTGAAGAAAAGTTCGTCGTGACGTCGTGATGCCTATCGCTTGGTCATGACAGGATGAAGGCTGTGTGCAGTCTGTCGCGACCGTGATGCCCATTGCGTGCAAGCGATGCTGTGCAGGAGAAGTCAGCAGCCAAGTTAACAGCATTCTGTCGCGACGTCATGACGCCCATCACGTGCACACGACGACTTGATAGTGCAGATCACGTGGATAGCTATCAAACCCGATTTTTATCAACTCCTTTAGGGTTTTTCACTCCTATAAAAGGAAAATAACATATCTTGGAAGGGGGAGAGAGTGGAGAACGAAAGTTTAGTAATTTTAATTCATCTTTTTCTTT
>CATIWF010096004.1:0-15732 GCA_949630135.1 Balakata baccata
TTATTATTATTATTATTATTATTATTATTATTATATGGACCTAATTAGTCTGGAACACTTATCGAAATGATCACCGCAGAAAGTGTTGAGAACCAACCTTTTTCCTTCCAGCATCTAGAAAAGGTTGTTATTTAAGAAAAAATCACATGGAAGTGTGGAATTGTGCCATTTAGCCACAAAGTGATGGAATCCTTCTCAACCCACAAATTTGCAAACACAATAATCATCAATTCCATACATATGATTATTATAATATAGGCCACTTTTTTTCCCAAAAATATAAAATTTTAATTATATTTTTCTATTTGATATATCTTATTAATAATAAATAAATTTTTTTAAATCTTCTACTAAAATGTATAATTTGAAAACCTTAACTAACTTTTCTTAATTTATATAAAACGAAAAATAAGTTAATTTAAAATTTTTTAAAAGAACTTGTTATCCATTAATGTTAATTATTCTTTCCATTCTATATTAACTGTTTTTTAATGATTTCACTAAAATTAAAAAGTTACTAATTAGTTTTAAATTAGAAAAAAAAATGAATTATAAAAACTAAGTTATCATTGGATTGAAAAATTTTAAAAAAAAATATATATTCGTTTAGTATAATATTATAATAAATGAATTTGAAATTCTATTTAATATTAAGAGTAAATTTTTAAAAAAAATAGTTAATTTTTATTGATAATATATAAACAATGTATGAATAAAATTTGAAATTTTTTCAAAAGCCACATGGAAGGAAGAAGTAATTGATATTGAAACCAAAAAACATAAATGAGTTGTTTTATTGGGGGAGTGAGTGAGCATATGTTATTGATATTTGTAATTTCTTTGATGATAACGAAAACAGACCACAAAGCAGATTTTAAAAAAAAAAAAAATCTAAATTGGGACCATATACTTTTTGGATATAGATCTTAATCTTAAATTGGTTGAGCTGTTTTAATCAATGGTTGCAAGTTTTTCCACAGAATCTGAATGCAGCTACAGATTACAATAGTAGGACAGCAAACACCACATCACATCACTCCTTAAAAGTCTTCCACTAGTCCTTGAGAATTAATGCACTCTTTTAACTTTTATTGATTAATTCCTTGTCCTGCTTGATATGGCAGTGTTGTCTTTTTTATTTACCATAAAAATTATTGAATTCATTAAATTATTATTTTTTATGATATACATTATTTCATTTCCATTCAATTTTCATGATTAAGACATTTCATTTTCCTATTCAAACTTTACCCCAATGAAATTTCTTTTTATTTACCATAAAAATTGAATCGAAAAATGAAACGACGTAAACCTAAAAATTAATTTAATTGATATATCTATTATAAAAATATATATTAATTAGAGATGATAATATATATCACAAAAATAATTATAATTATCAGCAAGTTATGATTAAGTTGGCAATACAAGATTGATTTGCCTGAATAGTTATTAGGTTCGAATTCACTATATACATTATTGGAAAGGAATAGAGAATTTTAACTATAACTAAATTTTTAAATACAATTAGTTTCAGAAATTTAAATAGAATTAGTTTCCATCTATAAAATGGATGAAAAAAAAACTATAATTTAAAAAAATAATAATAATGATATTTCGCAAGTGGAATATATCCTTTGGAGTGGATCTCCAACTTGTGAAGCACTTGTTTTTAGTGGTCAGCAAGTGACTTGTTGGGCTAATCTAAGCATCATCGGCAAACTTCCAAAGTTGCTTTATTATGAAGATCGAACATGCATGACAAAGTCTTCCGATTACTCTTAGAACTGAATATTAAAAAAATGTAATTAATTAGGTAGAATCAAAACCAATTTCCTTGTATTAATTTACAATATTTGATTCATATATTTTTTTTTAAAAAAAATAAAGAATAAACACGCAACGAACAAACATCTAAAGGAATCCAAATAGAGTTTTATAATTTTTTCTCCTTAAATATTTGCATTTTGCGCAAATTATAAGATGGATTAAGATTATGTCTTATCTTGGATGGCGGACCAGAGATCCCTTAGAGACAACAAAGTTGTCAAAATATGATAGTAATTTTATAATATTTACAAATTTATTTTGCGTCTTTTAGATAATTTTTTTTTAACTACTACAAATTTTTTATATAGTTAGTATATATCAATTGAATCTTAACTACAAGTTTATTGAGAGTTAACTGTAAGTCTATTGACTGTTAACTAGGGCTGTAAATGAATCAAGCCGCTCGTGAGTTATTCGGATTTCGGTTCGAAAAAAAATTCATTCGAAATCGTTTGTTAAACTTAATGAATCGAGCTCGAACTTGAGCTCAAAAATCTTATCAAACTCGAACTTAATATTGTTTGGTTCGTTAGCTCACGAATATGTTCGTTTAAGGGCTCGTGAACGTGTTCTTTTAAAGGCTTTCGAATATATTCGTTTAAAAACTCATTTATATTATATTTTATTATCGAACTCGAGTTTTTATCATTATTTATTAACTAGTCGAGCTCGAATTTTTATTTTTATTTGTTAATGAGCTAAACTCGAGTTTATTTCGTTAAGTATAATAAATGAGTTTTTTACAAGTCGAATTTGAATTGTTTGCGAGCTCAATAATTTTTCAACGAGCCGAGCTCGAGTTCAACTATGAAAGCTCGAATCGAGCGTGTGATATATTTAAACGAGTAGAGTTTGAGCTCATTAATATTCGGCTCGACTCAATTACAGTCCTAGTGTTAACTACAAGTTTATTAGAGCATCCTCAATATTCTCTCTATTTCACTCATTACCTAAATTTAGAGAGTTTTGTATCTTTTAACAGTCTTCTTATTTTTCTCCTTAGACTTATTTTACTTTCTAAATTTTACATTCTCCATCCTTCGATTTAAGAGCCACTGAGAATTCTTAAGTAATATTTTATTATTTATATTTTCACTCTTTTATTTTTCTCTCTATTTCCTTATTTTTTGTCTCTTACTCTCTATCCATTTTTTTAGATAGTTTTATTAATAAAAAATTAAAATAAGGAGTGAGATAATGAGTATTGTTGGAGTGCACACAGCAAACTAAAATATTGAGTGAATTTTTTATAATATAATAGAGAGTGAGATAGATAGTATTGTTGAAAATGCTCTTAAGTTTGTTTAACTTTTTATATGTTTGTTTATTAGTTGTAAATTAGAGATTTATTATTTTGTGCATATAGATTCAATAATAAAAATGTATATGTTCATTTGTTATAGCATGGAAGTTCATTATAATTTTTATGTATTGTATTAGTAAGTGTTCGTAAACATACCAATGAAGTTTTAATAAACCCGTATTGTATAATTAAAGAACCTATAATTAACAACCAATGAACCTATATATAAGAATAAATGAACCTTATATATTTTAATTTGATTAAGTATTAAGGGAAAAGTAATAAACATGTCACTCAAGTGTAATAAAAATATAGTTAACAATTAATGAACTTATAGTTAATACTTAATAAACTTGTAATTTAACCTGGGTTTTGAATAAAAAATAATAAACTTGCCACTCATATATTAATGAACATGTAGTAAACACTTGATAAACAGTAATAAATGAACTTGCGTACGTTGAGATATTACAAAATTACCATATATTTTGATAGTTGTGTAAATTGTCATTGTATTTTTATTGTTAAATAAAAACTCTCACATATATAATGGGCTCTTGGTTCATATTACTTCATGTATAAGGACCCATGGTATAACAATCCACATTTTGATTTTCTCATTAACATGAATTTTTATATCATAGACCTAGGTCATCCAGCTATATTGACCTTGTCTATATTTTTAAAAAAATATGATGACAATTTTATAAATATGTAAATTCGTTATTATTCGTAATTAGATTCATTTAGAATATATTATATGATCATTATTATTTCACTGCATTTTCATTATAATTGCAAGTATTTTCATTATTATTTATAATCAGATTTATTTAGAATACATTTTATATTTATTATTATTTGATTGTATATTCATTATTATTTGAATCAATTCATTTAGAATATATTCTATGTTTCACTATTATTTGATTATATATTCATTATTATGTGACTGTATGTTCGTTATTATCTATATACATATTCATTATTATTTATAATCAGATTCATTTAGATTATATTTTATGTTCATTATTATTTGCACACAAATTTATTAACAAAATTTAAAATAAAAAAATTTAAAATCATAGAAAAAACTGGAAGAAAATTTATTACAAATAATAATAAATCTGCATGTAAATAATAATGAATATGAGATTAATATAAAAAAAAAGGTTAGTGGCTGGGCCTCCTAGTTTGGGCTTAAAGCCCTTGAAGAATGAGATCCACAGAACTTTCGTCTTCAACGGATCAAACCCACATGATACGATCCAGCCCATTGATTTACCCGCCAACTCGTTCAAATACCCTGACCTTGAATCTCGGATTTTCCCACTCTATTCATAACTACCATAACAAACACCTACGACACTCTTCACTTCCCTCTTCTACAGTTCTCTCTCTCTCTCTCGCGGGTTCACACAATGGCGGGTCTCATCGAAACCTATGCATGCGCTCCGTCGACGGAGCGCGGCAGAGGAATTCTGATATCCGGCGACCCAAAATCCAACTCCATTCTCTACACCAATGGCAGATCCGTCATCATCAGGTACCTCGACCAGCCATTAAAAGTCGACGTCTATGGCGAACACGGTTATCCTGTCACCGTCGCCCGCTACTCCCCTAACGGCGAGTGGATTGCATCCGCAGACGTTTCCGGTACGATTAGGATCTGGGGAACACATAATGGGTTCGTGCTGCACAATGAGTTTCGGGTTCTATCGGGTCGGATTGATGATTTGCAGTGGTCGCCCGATGGGTTGAGGATCGTTGCTTCCGGTGACGGCAAGGGAAAATCCTTTGTTCGTGCTTTTATGTCAGTTTTCTTTTCTCCCTTATTCTAATTTATTCTCTGTTTCTTTCAAAATTTTTTATTTTACTAAGCTATTTTCTCACAGCTAAGAAATGAATTTTCATCCTTCTTTTTTTTGTGAAAACAACTGAATTTTCATCTAATACTCTATTATACAAACATGGTTGTAGGTGGGATACAGGTAGCACAGTTGGGGATTTTGACGGCCATTCACGGCGGGTTTTGAGTTGTGCATTTAAACCCACAAGACCATTCCGGATTGTCACTGGTGGAGAAGACTTCATAGTGAATTTTTATGACGGTCCACCATTTAAGTTCATGCTGTCTCACAGGTTAATACATTAACTGCTTATGCATTGTATTGATTACTGTATATAGATTATTTCCAACTAGTCTCTGTCAGATTACAACTGATTGAGAATTTTGTTTTGTGATCTACAGGGAACATTCCAATTTTGTCAACTGTGTTAGATTTTCTCCGGATGGCAGCAAATGCATTAGTGTAGGCTCTGACAAGAAGGGCATAATATACGATGGAAAGACTGGCGAAATAATTGGCCACTTGTCCCAGGAAGATGGTCATACATCTAGCATATATGCTGTTAGTTGGAGTCCTGATAGTAAACAGGTGATCATCATATCGGATATATATTTGCTGTTTCTCTTGTATATATGTATGACTTGTATTTTATTTCTAGTTCCTGGATGATGGAATTTGATTGGTTTTTATTAACTCATGTGACTGTAAAGCTTACTTGATTGATAAAACGCTTGCTATGCAGCTATGTAGATTAAATTTCTGAGAAAGATATATGGACTTTTGGCGTGTTAGGCATTAGATTGAACACAAGAAAGTGAAAACCAAGAGAAGTTTGTTCCTGTTAATAGACACTTTTTTTTTTTTTAATTAGAAAACAAATGCTTCAGTTTTTTTTGCTAAAGAAATAAGTTCCATGTTTCACAAAATTCAGGTACTTACGGTTTCTGCTGACAAGTCCGCAAAGATATGGGAAATTTCTGAGAAGGGCAATGGGAATGTGATAAAAACATTAGTATGTCCTTCTTCAGGTGGAGTGGATGACATGCTGGTTGCTTGTCTTTGGCTAAATGATCATCTTGTTATTGTTTCCCTTGGTGGCATAATTCTCTTTTTTTCTGCTAGTGATCTTGACAAACCCCCAGTACGCTTATCTGGACACATGAAAAATATCAACGCATTAACTGTAATCCAGAGTGACCCAAAGGTAATTCTAACGAGCAGCTACGATGGACTTATAGTTAAATGGATTCAAGGTCAGGGATACAATAGCAGGATAGAAGGGAAACATAATGCTCAAGTGAAATGTTTAGCAGCTGTTGAACAAGAGATTATTACTGCTGGATTTGACAATAAGGTAAGTTATACCGTAAAACAGTTATTATTTAAGTCGAATCTAACTTATCGAATAAATATGATAGTTCCTATTGTTGCCTTTTATGTAAAATAAAATCATACTTTGTTGACATAATTTCACCTTCATCTGAATTAGATTTTAGACAACATCAAATACTTTCCTTCATAATCTATAATGTGAATTTATTCGAAAAGCAGTGTCTTTATTTTATTACTAAATTAATTTCAGGTTCGCAGACTTCCTCTAAATGGGGATGAATGTGGAACAGCAGAGGATGTTGACATTGGCGCTCAGCCTATGGATGTGAGTTTTGCTATTGATTCTCCTGGAGTGACTTTGGTTTCAACTGATTCAGGAGTTGTTTTGCTTAAAGGTTTGAAAGTAGTGTCAAAGATCAACCTTGGATTCACTGTTTCAGCATCTGCAATTTCACCTGATGGAAGTGAAGCAATTGTGGGTGGCCAAGATGGGAAGTTGCACATATATTCTGTCTCCGATAATGTTATTAATAAGAAAGGGGTGCTTGAGAAGCATAGAGGTGCAATCAGCGTAATACGGTATTCGCCAGATGTCTCCATGTTTGCTTCAGCTGATCTAAATCGTGAAGCTGTTGTTTGGGATCGTGCCTCGAAGGAGGTATGCTGAACTTTCGTAATTTTTAGTTGCACTTGGTTTTCAAACGTCTTTAACAATATCTCCAAATTTAGAACTAATATTTAAGCTCTTGCTCGTTAATCATCATATATAGCTTTGAAATAAGTAAGCAAACATAGAGAGGAGTTTTTGAGTAGTCTCTGTGTATCAGAATAGAATGTAACAAAAAATTCGTGGCATTATCGTCTCTACTATATGATAAAAACCACTGTTTTTTAATTGATCGAAATATTATAGTATTTTAACTTCTTGATTGAATTTGTCCTATGATACTTCGTTGAGCAACCAAATAATTTGGAGAACTATCATCTGCAGGTTAAGCTTAATAACATGTTATACCACACCGCTCGTATAAACTGCCTTGCGTGGTCTCCCAATAGTTCTATGGTTGCTACTGGGTCATTAGACACCTCTGTCATAATATATGAAGTTGGAAAGCCTGCTTCGTACCGGATAACTATAAAAGGAGCTCATTTGGGTGGGGTCTATGGCTTGGCATTTACTGATTATTGCACTGTGGTCAGCTCAGGGGAGGATGCCTTTGTTCGAGTTTGGAGGATAGCTCCACAATAAGATTACCCACAACATACTATATATGCAGGTCTTGCGCTCAAAATCCAGAGGGTTAAATATTTTCTGTGTTCTGTTAGGTGCGACATCAATATAAATATCATCATCATGAAATCTTTGGTATCTATTTTTGACATCAAATAAATTTAAGACAGGTTAAATCCGTTACCACATGTTTGATATTATCTGTTATAACCAGAGACTATGTCGAAATATATACTTTTTCTTTTCAGGTATCAACTTTCGATAAAGCAATAGTGCTTACCAGGGAAATATTGAAAGCTCTGATTGCAGGTAATGGATATAACTATTATAGATATGATGAAGTTAATCCAGTTCAGTAGCTATCACTGAATCTTCTATTTTATTTTTAAAATTTTTTTATTACAAAAATCAATTTAGTAAGTATTGTTTGTACCTTCATTGTTGTTCTTCTGATTTGGATAGTGAAAATTTGTTCTAATTGAGATGGGAGATGTGTGTTGTATACTAAATGAGCATAGTGATTCATTAAAATGTCTGCTTTTTGTTTATTTGGGAACCTAAAAACTGTGAAATGCAAAGACTGCATGTAATGGCAAAAACAGAGCAACTACAGGGGAATTTCTCATTATTAACTGATAACATAAGCTAACATTTTTTGAAGGCGCGGTGATTTTATTCTACTTTAGGGGTTATGCTTACATAAAAGTGTTTTCATCTTTTGTTTCTAATTTTGCATCCCCCATCCAAACCCACTTTCAGTACACTTTGAATTTCTGATATAGTTAAGTTAAGCACCCATATTTTATTTCATATCCATCATTCTTCCCTGTGCCTTTATTTTATCTCAGTGAAGTGTAAGGTTAAAGCCTAAAGGTTCTCATTTTCTTGGAAGTTGGTGGGTGCCTATACAATCATAAACATGAAAAACCCTTTTACCTTTCTTTAAAGGAGCATTTGGCAGCACAATTAGGTTTTTCTTTTTGCCTTTAGTCACTTCTCTGCCTGTACTTCGCCATACCAGCATTTCGTAGTGCCCACACAACAACTTTATGGTACAGCTCAATTCAACCATTCATCCAAGAACACCCTTTCTCTATTGCTTTGCTACTCGTGAGCCTTTGACAACATTATTGATTCCAGACACTTTTCTTTTCCTTCCACTTCTTTACAAAGTGACAAATGCTTCAAACTTTGAGTCTTTGCTTGCTTTTGTGGGTACCATGGTTTTATACACATATACAAATAAGTCAAACGTACCAAGTCAAGTCACATGGATCCATCCTTCAACCTTTTTCTGGTTTCCTTTATGAATCCTATGCTAGAAAATAATTGTCATTTTTAAATAGGTGTAGATAGCATGTTTTGTTCACAAATTAGATGTTAACTATGCTCTGCTCCATTTGTTGCCTGCCCTTTTTATATATAATTACGGTCGGGTGAATTTCACTCACGGTACCTTAATTATGTAAATTGTAACAATTCAGTATCTCAAAAATTATTTGTAATATAAAATTATCTTAATTTTTATTTTATAATTAAAATAATCTTTAAAAAACTGAATTATTACAATTTAAATAGTTGGGGTATGCTGGTTAAATTCACTCCATTACTGTCAATGCAATTTGGAGTGAAGCTACCATATGAATATCAGGGTGCAATAATAGTAAAATTATCTACGAAGATATGTGCGTTATGATTTAAAATCTCAATTAAAGGCATTATTTTTCCTTCGTGTTATTCTTAATCGCTATATATATTTATTCATAACATTTTCCGAGAAAATTACCCAACTTGCCTTTAAATTGAGAGTAGCTTTATCTTATATCAAGCATCTAAACTGAAGATGGGAATAGAATTTGGATAAATCTCAGACAAGCATGCTGTTTGTTTATCTAATTTAACTTAACTAAGCACCAAACAAATCACTTTGGAGTCTGAGATGATGTTTGTGGTCCTGTCGGTGAAGCCGTTACAGACATTCATGCACGTGAGCAACACTTGCAAGCTCATCTAACACACCCGCACCCACTCAAATAAATACAATTTGCTTAATATCACTAACAAATGGGTGAGAGATTCATTTTCAACGCCCCACTCTCTCTGTTTCTGCACAGTGTCATCATGTCTCTGTACGAGAACAATGCCCAATATCACCTTGTCTGTTATGGTGAATAATTTAAAGACTTCAGCTCCAAAATTAAACCATGCTGCTAATTAAATTGTTAAATACCATCAAACCTAAGATGCAATATTGTTTTATTGTCTAATTATTTACTAGTAGTGTGGCTTAGCAACAACAAATCAAATCTATGTGGAAGCTAAGGAAAAACATGGAGACAGAATTGGACTAATAATAATGATAATATAATAAAAAAGGGGAAAAAACTTCATACTAACAACTCCACAATACACTGATAAGATTCACTGAGCAATCCCATCTCCAACTACAATCCAACCTTTTTCCTCCAGGACATAATACACCAGATAATACTGTCAAGGCTACACTAACTCCACTAAAAACATATATTTTTTTTCCAAGTCAAACCAGCATACCCATTTCTTTTTTTCCTTTTACATTATTGAACAGCTGCTTGTGTTTTCATCACTGAACATGTGGGTTGCTGCTGCAGAGTTATCACCATTGTAATTGGGTTGGTCAGTGTAAGGATAAGGGGCTGGGCTATAATTGCAGTAATAGCCAGTGTTAGGTGGAATAAAAGGTGATCTATGATACATCATCTGAGGTTGTTGCTGTTGATGACTATGCATGGCATTCCTGTTTTGCATATTCATCATCATGGATGCTGCTGCTGCTGGATTATTGTATCCATTCATGTTCATTAGCATGGTTGATGGATAATGACCTGTTGCATATCCACCAGTAGGGAAACCTCCTGCTGCTGATGATCCTTGATACCCAATATTGGATTGGACTTGTTGATACCCGCCTCCTATACCATTGGGATTGCTTCCTCCTATAGCAGCAGAATTAGCAATATTACCTCCATTTCCTTGAAAACCAGCAAGATTCATCATTGTTGCAACGTCATTTCCCCTTTTGCCTTCCCCAGCATTTATGTTCCCGCCTCCTAACTGGGCATTGTTCATTTTCAAAGCTGCCATTGCCTTTTGATCTATTCCACCAGCTGGATTAATCTTCATACCCATATTCTGACTTGGGTTCCCTTTCTTTTGTCCATTCCCATTCACAACATTGTTCATCTTATTCCCCCCATGGTTGGCAGCTGCTGCCATGGCTCCAATATTTTTCTTGGCATTGTTTGCATCCATTTGCTGCCTGAGAAGACCCAATTGACTTGGCCTAAGAAACCTGAGCTCATCCTCTTCTTCGTCTTCATCATAATCATCATCAAAATAGTCATCATCTTCTTCAGAGCTAAAAGCAGGGAACTTTTGCTGGTTCTTTAGAGCTTCTGGGCCTTTGATGCTGCCTTGCTTTTGGCCTTTGTTGTTCTTGTCATCTTTTATGCAAATGTTGTTCTGTTGCTTTTGGTTGTTAGACTTTTGGGACCAAACCTCAGCATGTTTACCAGCTCTGACTAATTTCTTAATCAAAGTTGCAGAATCTACGCTTCCTGATACTGTTACCTTCTGTTGATCTGCGTCTATGTTCACTTGGTAAACACCTGTAACAAATTATTTACAAAATTTAATTCGAGGGAACATTTACAAATAACTTAATTAAAGGCAAAACAAATACTGGGCAAATATATATTTCCCCAAAATTTTAAGTCACCTTATCTCTGATATTGTACTCTTAAGTATCTAGAAAATCTATGGTCAAACTAAACAGATTTATCATATCTCATATAAGGACAGCATTAGTCAATACAAAGAATCATCATTAAATGTTGTCTTATTTTGTTCCTTTCAACCAAATTAACAGATTAACAACGTTTTTGCTTGAGGACAGATATTTCAGAGGAAAAGAAAAACAATTTCAAGTTCTTAAAAACCTCAGTTAAAGTGTTCTGGTTTTCAAGAACCACTGCAGTACATTGTGCTTTAAATTTAAAGCAGCACGCGCTAGATATCAAGAATGCAAAATGGAAAATATAAGAAAGTAACACCTTCAATCCTCTGAAGAAGTTTCTTCACCTTCTGCTTACACCCATCACAGTGTATGTTCACTTTAAGAACACAAGTCTGCAAATAAATTTTTTTTTTTAGAAAAAATATTTAAAAAGTTAAGAAGAATAAACAGCAAAAACAAGAAAATAACATCATCAAACTTTGCTAGAGATATCTTTAAACTAATAACAAATATAATAATGAAAGAGCATAATTGGAAAAAAAAAAAAAAGAACAATAAAAGACAGAAAGAATGTGATTAAGAGAGAGAGAAAGGGAGAAACCTGGATCTTGAGAAGCTTAAAGTCTTCTTCTTTAGTCATTTCTCCAGTGATAGCTTGTATAGAATGAAAGAGTCAAACTCAAGACAGGAAAGAGGAAAGAAAAAGGAAAAACAAATGCCAACACTTAACAATACCTAGAGTGAGGCAAAGTAAAAAGGGAAGAGAGGAATTGCGTGTGATGAGTTTCTAGTTATACAACTAAACAATAAGCTTCTCTGCTTCTCAGAGTTATCTCAAAAGCAACCAAAACAAAAGCACATGGGTGTTTTTGGCTTGAAACTCTTTAAATTAGGAAAAAGAAAGCATATATAATAAACAAACAGAAACAGGAAAACAGACCCAATGCCAAGACAAATTAAGAGAAAAAGAGGGAATGAAAAAGCGAGAATTTTTAATGGGGGAAGAGAAGAGGAGGGAGAGAGTAAAAAGAGGGGGAAGAAAAAGAGAGGTTTTCTTGTGTTGGTTTCTGAAAATTTTCTGTTGCAAAAATCGCTCTGAAATCTGAAATGATGTGATTTAACGTTAAATGCTGAGTACTGCGCAGAGAGAAACAATAAAAGAAGAACAGCGACTTGACAGGCCGACGTTTCTCTTATCCCTCTCCTCTCCTCTCCTCACCTCACCTCACCTCACCTCACCTCACCTCACTCACTCCTTATTACTCTATAATTAATTATTAATTACTATTTCTACTTCCTTCCCAATTCTCGTTAAAATCACACTCTCAAAATTACAACTTTTTACCTTTTCTTTATTAGTATTCATATATTCATAGAGTCAGTTCCTCAGTTACTGGCCCCAACGGGCTTCACTTTTCTTGCTACAATTCAAGAGGAATTTTTGCCACCATGTTTTAAATTTTCTTTTTTCTTTTTAATATTATCGATCATTTTTTTATTTTCATTTTTAACAAATTTATTTTTGGTTTGTACTTACTTTTTCAATTCTACCTTTTCTTCCTTTAGCACGTCGTTTTTGTCCACAACATCCTCTCAGCAGCCCTCACACCTTCCTTAATTTTTCTTTTTCCATTTTTCAAGTTATTAATTGTTAAGTTATTTTTATTTTTATATATTGTTTTTCAAAAAAATTGCGTGTAGGTGACAAATTCACACACGGTGCTAAGGCAATGCACACATATGATTGCTTGTTCGGTGAGGCAATGATCAAATTGAAGCTGCTAGTTTTGGTTATGTACAACTATGTGGATTTGAACATTTGCCTATTGGATTGTCTCAAAGATTTTGTTGAAAAATTTTTTGTAAAATTTTCATGTTTTGTTTGGTCTCCATGAATAGAATATCTTCTTCTTTATTGCTAGAGTGTTATAGGCATCTCAAGTTTCTTATTTTTCTTATTCTTTTTTTTTTTTTTAAATTTTTGCAATTCAATCAAGGTACGTGGAGATATTCCCAATGAATTCTCAAAAAATTCCTAATATATGTTTAAGGTATGCTCAATGTATATCAGATTTTATAACTTTTGTTCACAACTATTTTAAGTCGAAAGTATCTCCAATATATACTCAAGGTATGCCCAAGACATACTGAACTTTATAACTTTTGTTCACAACTGTTTTAGGCCGAATGTATCCCTAAGATATACCTAAAGTATACCCAAGGTATACCGGAATTTATATATTTTTTTTTCACAACTATTTTAGATTGAAGGTATCTCCAAATATACTCAATGTATGCCCAATATATACCAAAATTTTATAGTCTTTGTTCACAATTGTTTTAGGCCAAATGTATTTCTAAGATATAACCAAGGTATACAAGAATTGCTGGTATAATTGTAGAAAGTATTTTTCAGTAAAATTAAAAAAAAAATTGAAAATAGGTAAAGTTATAATTATTTCTTTTTTTTATATTTATGAAAAATTTCCACAATGGCACCTTAGTCATTTTTTTTTAAATACTGATGAAATTTATTCAACAATATTAGGCACCTATTTTAATTATGACTTATTTTAAAATACACCAGACATATATTATATTACAGTAAATGAATGATTCATATTATAAAATAAGTATTCAATGAGTTTAATTACGTAATTTTAAACGGCTCAAATTATAAAAGAGTTGTAACGTACATAAAAAAAGCTTTTATTTAGGCTCATTCTAAATAGAACAAATACGAGTATAGTTACAAAGTTAGTGATTAAAGTATACGATGAAAATGCAATAAATGAATATAGTGAATAATAATTATAACTTAAGCATCTATATAAAAATATAACTTTTAAAACAGTAAATAAATTATTTCAAAATCGATATAAATAAACAATAAATAATTCGTAAATCTAAAAAATAATTTTTTAAAATGAAAAAGAAAAACAAAAAATACCTAAAAATACTTTTTGTCTTTTCATTTTTATTAAATTTATCTTTCAATTTTTCAATTTTTCAATGTTACCTTTTTCTCATTTTTATTTTCATAAACTATTTCAGCTACCATATGGCGAAGTACGATCAAGATAAAGTGCTGCGATGAGATTCTGAAACTGGAGGAGGAAACGGCATTTACGTCCCCCAATCATCAAGCTCATGATCGAGAGAAGATGTAGAGATTCCACCAAGCCTAATCCAAACATTCCATATCTTCTCCATCCTCCCCATTCGTTTATCTTAATTCCTATTTTTCACTTGATTAATTACTTTCTTGATTGAGAAGAAATGGATGATCATCGATCTGATGAGAAATTATGGTTCTGCTTCTGCAAGTGAAGAGGACCGTGACATTAGGGAAGGTACATGGACTGTGGAAGAAGACGCCACACTGACGGATTACGTTACCATCCACGGCGAAGCCAAATGCGAAGCAACGCTGTTTGCTGTGCAGGTACAAAAGAGAGTTAGAAAAATATGGTAAATTTAATTATAATCCTTCATAAATCTTTGGATAGACCTATTATATATCTAGATCTTCGTTATACTAAATATATAGTAAATTTTGGATAAATTTATGGTAGTACTAAATTTTGAATACACTTTTGGTATATTTTGAATGGACATTTAAATATAAATATTTTTGTAATATTTTAGAAATTTTTGATATATTTTTTTAAAAAATTTAGAATATATATTTTTATAATATTTTAAAAAAAATTTTATATTTTTAAAAATTTCTCATAAATATCGGTATGAAAGGAGGCCCACTAAAGCCCAGTATGACAATAAATTGAGAAATTTAAAATCCAGAATTAGCCTAAATTTTAATTGTTTTTTCATATTTATTTACACTTTTATATATTTTTATTTGCACTAAAATTTATTTCATTTATACCATTTTTTTTTTAAGTTTGTCTTTTTTTTTCCTCTTTTTTCTTTTCTAGTCGATTCAACAATTTTTTTTCTCTCCAAAATCGTGGTTCTCCACTTTCTCGCTCACTCTCTCTCTCTCTCTGCAAACTCACCTGCAAAATCTAAATGGATTTGAGTCATAATTTGAAGAACTAAAAATGCATAGGTTTTGAATTTTGGTTTTTTTTGGGCACCCAAACAGAACTTGAAATTTGCTCTTAACTGGTTTATGCATTTATTTAGATTTGTGAATTTCTTGATTTTATTACAAATCATGGTGGGAGAATTTGTGTCTATATTTAGAGATTGATTAAAATTATAAAATTAATGAAGTAATGAAAGCAGATCAGAGATATAATATTTGCGTCAAATTGTGGAGGGAAAGATTAGAGGATCAAAAGCGATTTCGTCTAATTAGCTTAATTAGCTTTGGATCTAATTGCTTGAGATTTGTCATAATTGGCTTGAGATTTGTCGTAATTGGCCTTGCAGTAACGATTTCATT
>CATIWF010096036.1:0-31806 GCA_949630135.1 Balakata baccata
TAGGAGTAATTGTGCCAGATCCAAGAACAGAAAATGATGACCCATCTGCTAAGGTGACATTAGAGATGGATTTATGCCACTGAAAAGTAGAAAAGATGCTAGAATTATCTGTCATATAATCTGTGGCACCAAAATCAATGACCCATTTGGAGGAGGTGGAAACATGACATGTATTGGATTTTCCTGAATCTGCAATGGCAGTAACTGGAGTAGATGAAGATTTCGATGATTCCTGGTACTAAGAGAACTTGACAAATTCATCTGCAGAGATAAAAATGGATTTCTCAGATGCATCAGTAGTGGTTGCCACATGAGCAGAGTGAGCTTTCTGATTTCTATTATGAAGCTTTCTGCAATCCTTCTTTATATGGCCTGGCTTATGACAATAATGGAATACAATCACTCCTCACTCCGGTGCTTGAGGCTCGAAAAAATTGGATCCCCCTCCTTTACTACCACCTCTATAATAAGAACGTCTAAACTCTTGATTTTGGTTGACAAGAGCACTATTGTACTGAACAGGTGGAGTTCCTTCTGTGTGAAGTATCCTGCTAAAAATATCATGTAAAGAAGAAATCTCAAAACTTGAAAGTATCTGAGACTTCGCAGTCTCAAATTCAGGAGGGAGACCAGCTAAAAAGCTCATAATTGCCATCTGCTCCCGTTGACTCTACTGAACCTTCGCATCAGAACTAAATGGCAGTAGCATATTAAGCTGTTCATAAATTTTCTTAAAATCCATAAAATAAGCAGTATGAGACTGATCTTACTTCTCTGTACAATAAAATTATTTGTAAACCTCATAAATTCGGAAAATATTCCCTTTCCCAAAATATAAGAAATCTAAATAATCCATCAACTCTTTGACATATTCACAGTGATTAATCAAGCCAATAACCTCACTATCAATAGAATTATGAATTATGAATAACCTCACTATCAATAGAATTATGAATCTGCAAAAATAACCGAGCATCCTCCCTCAACTATGTTTGTCTAGACTCATCTTTAAGAGGATTGTCAGTCATATGTTGGTCTTTTTCAATACTCCGTAAATAAAGACAAATCGTTTTGCTCCAATCCATATAATTAGAGCCATTGAGTTTGTGTTCCGTAATTTTAGATATTACCGGAATCACATCAGAAATGCTAATTGTCTTTTTGTCAGCTATAACTCACATAAAAGCAATAATCCCAACAAAACAGAAGTAACAAATCACAACCAGAATCTACAAATCCGAAAAAGTGAGTAAACAGAACCTGGTCTCAAGTGAATAGCAAAACCAATAGAGTATAACCTTAACCAAGCCTGGAAAGGTGTTGTATAGACAAATGCCAGCGAAACGGCGATGACAATAGAAGATCACTTCAAGTGGATGACCCAATTTCAGAACCCTAATATGTCAAATTGACAGATAATCCAAATCTGGAAAAATATATTCCAGATCCAAATCTCACTCTCTAACGCTCTGATATAATGTAAAAACAGAGATATGAGAATGTATTTCATATTTTTATTGCAATAAGTTTTACATATTTATATACAAATATGAAATGTTAATAAGGCAACTATACTAATTAGGATATTTACAACCACTAATCAGGGGATTATCTAATTAAGGGATTATCTAATTAGGATATTTGCTACCACTAATTAGGGGATTATCTAATTAGAATATTATATTATGTAACAGACCATCAAGCCACTGCTACACTTCCACCTATCCTGCAGCAACCCAAGAAATAGCTATGAAATATAAACTAGTTTCACTCAGTTTAACCTAGATCCATTGCAACAGAATATGGTTGACCAATTAATGAGCCAATTAAGGGTTTATTCATGGATTTCTGAATTCATACATTTAAATGACATCATACTTTAAGAATTGCTGGTGTGCACATATATGCTATTGTTTTATTTTTATCTCCTTTTCTTATACATCTAATTATTGTATTTGTTATTTAGTCTGTCGGCTGCAATAAAGTCACATGTGATCTTGTACCTTCGACATTTCAGACTGGGAATGTGAAATTTCATATTGTATCAGCTAGCTGGAATATTTATATAGATTATATGGAGGTCATTGTAGAGAAGAAATTAATTCGCGAACGCCATTTGACCAAACATGATATTGGTCGTGAGCAATTTGTTTCTAAAGTGAGTTTCGAGTTTTTAGAACTTATTATGAACTAATCATTTTTTTTTTGTCCTATAAAAGTTTCAAAGCCATTGAACTTTCTTGTATCTTTCTGATATTAAAAGGTTTGGACATGGAAGGAGTATGGGGGTACTATATGAGACAATTAGGTAGATTGGGTGCCTCTCTTGATTGGTCTCGTGAGATAATAATACAAGCTTAACGACTAGCTTCAGTGTATAAAGTTATTGATGTTCTTCTTGATTGTTCTTGTTTGAGCTTGTTGTAAGTTCTTAATTTTCTTCACTGACATGAACTACACCCTCTCCTTCCTCTTTCTAGTGCTTTACAATGGATGAGAAAAGATCAAACACTGTGATAGAGGAATTTATTCGATTATACAAGGAAGGTCTCATCTATAGGTATGCTTCACATGGGATTGTGTGATTGTCCATGCTTTGAGAAATATCATCGATCTTCTTTAAATGTTTTTTTTTTCCCTTTAGTTTTTGGTCATGTTGTTCTTATTCATCAATGTTAATAGAGTCAACATTCATGATAATCATCGTTAGAAGCATTGTGTTTTAGAGTTCTCAAAATGTTGTGTCAATACAAGTGAAGATTGATATGCTAGTCAACTTTCTTCTTTGTTAAAAAAAAAATCCGTATGTTGTGTGTGTGTGTTTTTCTTTACAAACAATAAGTTTCTTAGTGATATTGATTAATTGTTAACTTAGGTCAATTTGGTTAAATAAAGCTACATAATTGGCTTAGTAATGAACTTTTAAATCTTTATTTTGAAATTTTAATTGCAAGTTTTATTTTATTTTTATGCATGACCTCTGTCAAGTTTGTGCCTAAACCTTGCACCTTTTGCTTTTAATAATATTTTATGCAAGGATCTCCAGTTAGTGAATTGGGATTGCACCCTATGAACTGCTATATCTGATATAGAGGTAAGCTTTAAGTGGTATAGTTGTGTTACAATAAAATAGGAGTATTGTTAATTCGATATTCAAAAAACACAATAACAATAGAAATGGAAAACCAATCTGAGGCCTGTGTAGCACACAGTTTCCTTAAGACAAATTCACCTCCCACACTGGTGTTTAGGATAACCGGCATTTGTCTCCCAGGATACAACAGATTCCAAGTAGTTGTTGAACACACAACACCTACTTACAGCGAACTTTAACTTGTCACACCCTCTATCACTTGAGAAGAAGAAGGAGAAGAAAGAAATAACTCTTCAAGAAGAAGCAAAGTAAAACTCTTCAAAAACTCTTGAAAATTCAAGCTAAAACCACCTATTTATAATAGATAGAGGAGACATGGAATTAATTGTGATTAATTTTTCTTTAAAGGCTGCCAATAATATCTTTGTAATTCTCAAATAATGATAAAATTAATCTTTGAAATATCAGAAATTGACATTGCAAAAGACACGAAGCTCAAAAGTCCATTCTGAAACAGAATCCACACGGGAGTGTGGATCTACTTTGCTTACCCTGCAGGCACAACAACACGACCATGTGGATCCACACAGGCGTGTCAGTGGCCTAGCTGTGTGGATCCATACGGGAGTGTTGAATCCACACGACCATGTGGATCCAAACGGGCGTGGCAGACTGCCAGCCGTGTGGATCAACACGGGAGTATTGCCAAATTTTTCCAAAAATAAAAAATAATTTGCAAAAATTGGGTTTGTTCAGGACCACAAGATTTTGGACCGACATTCGTGTATGTAAGTCGCGTATTGGCCCATTCCGGACCATGGATTTGCACCCCCTATGCCTAAGCGTGCGAAAGAGAGTCTTCCATTCTACTTTTCTTACCCATGTAAGAATGCATATCTATATATAAACACAAGTCCAACTTCAATTCTTAGTGATGTGGGACAAACTCTCACTCACTTTTCACCTTTAAATCTCCTTACCAAGGAGCTTACTTTGAGTTTCAATTTCTATTCACACATTTTCCATTTTGAGCATATGAATACATTAATTCATAGTCCTCATGTCAAGTAACATATATCTGAGTCTTTCTCCCAAAACCGAGTTATGGGACTCATCCGAATAATCCTCTCAAATTGCTCATAATCACAATTTTTTCCAACACTAATTATGGATAACAATAATTATGATCCAAACTTTTTTTTGTTCATGTAATCGAAATATAGAACATATTAAATTATTCACACTTGTTGAATTGTCGTTTGTTTTTTTCTTTCTTCTAAATCATAGTGTTATTTCTAATCCGATTAGGACGGCTTAAATATCGAATCTGCTAGAAATAAGGATTAATTTGGTTGTTGGAATTGAATTAATTTAATTGAGGAAGATTAGTGTTTATCTAGCTTTAGCTTCAGATAAATTTTTGATTAAATAGAAAATGATAAGGAAACAATTTTTGGACGTCAATGATTGATTGATTGATTTATAGTTTGTACAAATTTTCTTTCGATTGAAGTCTATATAATATAATTTTTTATTTCCAATTTTCTTTCGTTGTTTTCATTGCTATTATTTAATTTCTAGCCGAATTCAAATTTTTTATTTCTATTTTTTTTTGTTTTCATTGCTATTATTTAATTTCTAGTAGAATTCAATTCAGGACAGATTGAGTGTGGAGGCAATGAGGACATTTGCCCCTACAATCCCCTCAAATATTTTCTAATACTCTTTTTAGTTTTTAGAATATATATATATATATATATATATATATATATATATATTTTGCCCCATTTAAAAAAGATAAATTTAATTTTTTATATTATATGTAGTAATTACTGAAAAAAATACAAACAAGATATAAATTAATTCTAAGCCAAAGATTGGTATGGATTCAGACCGTATACCTGTTTCTATACGCTGGAAAAGACCATCTCATGGTTGGCTCAAGGCCAATGTTGATGCTCCTATTAATGGAACAATAGATGAAATCAGTATGGGCTAGATCTTCCGAGATGAGTTTGGTCGTGGTCTATGGTGTAAAACTGACCGAGTTGATGGGAATTGGACTTCTAAAGTGGCAAAAGCTTTTTGCCTCAAGGAGCTTCCCAGTTGGATCAAGTCAAATGATATCAACAATATGATTGTCAAAATGAACGCAAAGATTGTGGTAGATAGTCTCAACAATAAATTTGAGGATGTATCAGAATTTGAAGTCTTGATCAACACCTGCAGAACTATTGTCTCCTCTTGTCGTAACATTTCCATTAATTTTGTTAGAAGGTAAGCAAATGAGGTAGCTAATGCTCTTACAAAAGTTGCTCTCTCCTTTGCTGGTATTGTGTCCTGGGATGAGGTCCCGATGCTTGTTAGGCCACTCATCCTTAAAGATGTAATTGATGTTTGATTTGAATGAATTTTTTTACCTCTTTCAATCCTAATATATTAATTACTTATATATTTTTCTTATGTTGTTTTTCTTTTTTAAAATACTAATAATTAGATGTTTACTTCAATACTGTATAGGATATTTTCGTAAAATCATCTTTGACTATGAGTGTAATCGAGTCGAGTCGATACAATGTCAGGCTCGACCTTGACTTGATTAAAAAACTCGAAATTTCAACTCAACTCGAACTCTGTCGAACTTTTTTTAATTATTTGAAATTTGACTTGAACAATATTCGAACTACTCGAAAAAACTTAAATTAACTAAAAATTTTAATAAATAGTGTACTCAGCTCAACGATTGATTCGAAATCAATTCGAATTAATTCCACTTGATTAAATTCGAATATATTTAAAAAATAAGGATATAAAAATAGTTTAATAAGTAATAATAATAAAAAAAAGCCAACTACTTGATTAAGATTGTGAGTCTTACAAGTTGGGTATTGTAATAATCGAACTCAAGTTGATTAACTTCTAGTCGATTTCAAATATTTTAAGATTTTGAGTAGTTCGCAAATAGTTTGACTCATTTATACTTCCTACTTTTAAATTTTAGAAGATATCTTTTTGTTTGAAAGTCTTATATTGCTTATTAATACAATTTATTTCGAAATAATTTATATTTTTTTCTCAATATCAGTTTTTTTATATAATTTTTAATTTATTATTTATTAAATTAAATTTGTCCCACTAGAAATAAATTCTAAATCCGTGCTGCTTCAAACTCTCTCTCCTTTATTTTCATTCTTATTAAATTATTATTGAAATTGATAAATCTAAGGTTCGACATGGACTTACCATTTCTCCAAAATTCAGATTTTTTATGAGAAACAATTTTAATTTTGGTGATTTCGACACGTATGAAATTTCGTCGCCAGGAACTGGTTTCTTTTATTAATTTTAATTTTCTGTTTAATTGTGCTAATAGTTGTTTATTTTTGTTTTAGATTGTGTTGAATTTTCAGTTTTGAAATTTTCGGTGACACTATCTACAGCAGAATTTTTGGTAGAACTAGGAAGTGAACGAGTACCTGCTTCAAAGAAAACTATGAGCTGATCCAACCCCATCCTCTTGAGGCAAATTATATGTTAATCTTATGGTAAATTCATATTGCTATATTATTAGTAGCTGCACAATCCTTTTTGTATCAATGACAAACGCTGAATTAGAAATTGGTCTAATTATTTTACCATTATTTAGTATGGCTCCTACAATTTGTCAGCTAGCACTCTGAGAAACATAGCAGCAATTGGTTACGAGATGTAATAGGTGACTACCACTGGATAAGAATTATTGTCATTTATAATCACTAAAAGTTATTATAATTATATATATATATAAAAGTTTAAATTGAGAGATAGACAAATTTATTAAAAATTCAATCTGATTCAATTATCATTTAATAATTCAATTTATTAATTAATATTATTAATTAGAAGTTTAGTTATATTAGAATTATATGACTATATTTTACATTAAAAAAATTTGTAGATATTCTGCTTGCCTATTCCCTATACCACGGACCCCTGGTGGTGCTCACTTCACCTTATCTCAAGTTTTTCTTAGCTTTCATTTCAAGTATTTTGACTGCTTTACAGCCTACAGCTATTCATCCTACATAATCTGTAGACTCTTGACGCTGTGGAGAGACTATGTCCAAAGCAAGTTCTTTTTTCTAGAATGGGTCACGAGTTTGATCATTACAAGGATAACAAATTCTTAGCGGAATGGTCTAAAAGGTGTGAAATTTAGTAATGTTAATCATGGTTTTTTTATGACATGCATTTTGATGCTGATAAACTATCAGAGTCTTGCGGTATAATTAAATTGATGCCCATCGAGCCTGATCTATTTGTCTGGGGTGTGCTATTGGAGGCATATAGGAATCATGGGGACATAAATCTTGCGAAGATAGCAGCTAGGCATTTGGCTAAGCTAGAGCTTGGAAATGCTAACAATTTCAATATCTAATAATTACGTATAAAATACGTTAATTGGATTAATTTTGTCATATAATAATTTGATTTATTAGTTAATAGTATTAATAATTTATTAATTAGAAGTTCAATTCTATTAGAATTAGGTAATTATATTTTACGTATATAAAAAAATTTAACAAATATTAAAAAGAAAGAAAAATAATTTAATAAAAAAATATTAAAAAATATAATGGATAATATAATATGTATATAGTAAATAAATTAACAATCATAATCAGCAAAATAATTAAATAGGCTAGATAATTTGGCGTGATTTATTTGTATAGAATATCATCGCCATATAAATTTAATATTAATATTATTTTTGTACACACAAATTTCTTATCCTAAAATTAAAGACAAGAAAAATGATGAACAAATACCAAAATTCAATTTATTAAATAACAGGAAAAGGGGTACAATCTCTAATGAAGAATTTCCACGAGAGTAGAAATTAGAGTTTTTAATTCTGTCCTCATTTGATTACGATTCAAGAGCTTACGAAACTTGATCTTGAATCCGTAAACTATTTTTATTTCAATTTTGATGAAGAAGATGAGATGAATTTGCAATAAATGAAGAACGATGTTTGAAGATTCAGTTTGAAGATTTGAAGACTTGAACAATCTCAATTTGAAGATATAAAAGTCTTGATACTTTGGTTTGAAGTAGTTTTAATGCTTAAAGAGAATTCTGCACAATTTTACTTTGATGCTTTGAATGCAGAGTTTCGACAATTTGAGACTTGAATTCATTTTCTCTTCTTATGAAAAATAGATATCATTTATTTATAAGAGAATTTGGGGTAGTATATTTATGGTTATTGGAACCACAAAAAGAAAGAATATATTTCTCTTATTTAGTCAAGTTTATTTATGCACACTTAGACCATTTATGGAAAAGAAATATATTTCTTCATTTTAGGTAATTGAATATTTTGACATATGAAATATTTGATTGGATCCTTTATTTAATAATTAAATTAAATTAATTACTAAATAAAATATAAATTCAATTTTTTTTATGGACTTCCAAAATTTCTATGTCTACAAATACCTCATCGAGACTTGTTCGCAAAATATTTTTGAAGCGATTATGTCTCGAAATTTTTTTTGTGTAACAATTTTAATTTAAATCATTAAAAATACATAAATACTCTTAATAATTTAAATTATTTGATGTATTTTTTTTTCATCAAATTAAATAAACATTTAAGTAAATTGACATGATTGATAACTAAATTTTCAATTGAACATTTCTATTTGCCTATTTGAGGAAGCAACACCTGATTAGGCTAATTAAAAATAGAAACCCATCAACTATTAATTTCCAGATCCATGGGCCTTTAAACTTTCACTTACCTAATTCAATTAGGAGTAGATTTCCCATTTCCACAATTCAATTTCTTTTTCCCTTCTAGAGTGCATAAGAGTACCATTAATTATTCTATTTTGATTTAAGAAATATTTCAAAATAAATAGTCACGTGGCTTTGTGAAAAATTGTTACACTTTTCCATTTTCATAATGATGGCAACTTCGTACCTCTTCCACAAAACCTTCTTATTTTGCACACAGATAAGGAGAAAATAACTAATTTAGAAAGCCTTACTCTTTTAGGCATCGAGAACTTCACCTCCTATCGGAGAAAATTTTATTTTCCTTTCCAAATGGGATTAGGAATCGTAGCTTTATATAAACACCTAATAGTTAAACAAAATCACTTTTTATTATCCTTTCTTATGATAATCTGCTTTCGGCTCTTTGTTAAAGAGACCAAAATTCCAAAGTCCAAAGCATAGTGGCACCAACCCGTATAAAGCTTCTCATTCATTGAAGATACTTATTTTATTTGGATAATTTAACCGATTTTCAAGCCTTTGAATGTTGTAGCTTTTTCCTTGCTTTGCCTCTTTTTTTTAATATTTTTTTAATTTTCTTTGCAAGTTTGGAGATTGTTGATGCTACAAATTATGAAGTACAACATGCCAACATCTACAAATTTCTTCATTTTATGACTTCAATTTTTGTCTTCAAATTTGTGTTTTAAGGATGGTGTTCTTCAAAGAAACTTCATACTCATCTTCAACAAATCTTCTAATTTTAGACAATAAAGCTCCAAACGAGGAAGAAGACACCATACTTGTGGCCTACCCTTATACTATTGGCAACTTTGTTCCTACATGGTCTTCTTCTAATGGTCTTTCTCACTTGTCGTCTTGGAGTTTGGGAACATCGCGAGACATCTACAATTCCAAACTTGGTAGCATCACGTCTTCAAGGGTCACATTGTTGCAATCTTCACTTCACACGACTAAACCCTTATCTAACGGTCTTCAATTATTGAAATATCATGTTAAGGATGGTGAAACTTATTAGGCATCATTTTCTTCATTTTTGGGTGAAGCTACATATACTGAATACTATTGGGAATGGATTGAAAATGTGTTAGTGAGCAATAAGCGCATGTTAGCTATCACAGGACTTTATGACGCTGTTTTTGCTTCTCTCTTCTCTTATGATTGCAAGCTGAATATCATGAGTAGCTATTATGAGCATTGGCATCCATCTACAAACACCCATTGCACTATTAATGGGGAAGAATCCATCTCTTAGAATTTGAAAATATTAGGCGGCTTGCCTATTTTGGGCTCCTTTTACAATGAAATTATTCCTTTAGCCGAAGAATTGAATGGGCTTAATTATGACAGGCAACACCATCTACCTCGCAGCTGTGCTTACTTATTCCTTGTTTTTCATTGAAACTGTAAAAAGATTGAAGATCGATATGAAATGACTATTATCGATTGGGTGAACTTTAGATTTTGAAAGCCTTCAAGATACAGGGAACCTCCAAAGAGAGACAATAAGAAGAGGGTAGGACGTCCAAGTGACACTTATAATCCGTCTGTGTGATTAATAAAACTCTAATTCATGCAAAAGAATGGAACAAGCTATTCTCTACACTTCATACAGAGGTTGATGCTCAAGAAGAAGTCTACTTAGTAGCTTTTCTTTCTTGTTTGCTATGCAAGTTTATGCTTCCTGGTAGAGATATTAGTCTAATACGCCCAAGCACCTTCAAGATTGCAAGTTTGATGGCAACTAGTCAGCGTTTTTATTTAGCAATTCCGGTCTTAGCAAACGTTTATTATGGTCGAAGGGAGATTTCAACTACTTCTGACTTCAATACTTATGTGTCTACCTTCCCTGTTCATTATGTGTATGGCTGGCTTGCTAAAAGATTTAGGACACATTTTACTTCAAATCGTGATAGATCTCCTAAAATGACTACCTATGCTGGTGAGCGGATGGCCAAGTTTTTTTAGGATCTCAATGCTCATGGTCTTTTTAGTAATCCATCAAGAAAAATTCATTCTTGTATGCCTATTGATAAAATAGCTTTGTTGGTTAATGATAACTTGACTACTAGCCGCGAGGAGTACTTTATTAGTCTTTACTCAAGCTTTTTCACAGCACGTTGCAACAATGTCTACATATGCGAGCCATATAGTCCTTATAGATTTAGTAGATAGTTTGGCTTTTGTCAAGATATTTCTGGTGACTTGAAACCACACTTTGATTATTTGACTTTACACGATGTGATGCAACTTTGGCAATCATGTACCAAGTTTTCTACTTTAGCAAAAGTAAAGTTACCCATATTGAATGTTAGGACAACCTCTATTACCAAAGACTATTTTGACTAGTGGGAAATGAAGATGGCTCCAAAACCCTCCTAGAGACCCAAAAATGATCATTCGGTTGAAGACTAATAAAGGTCATGGAAAATCTTCTAATGTTGGCGCTATAAAGCCTATTGATGGATCCTCCTCTCATGAGCTGGATAAAGCAACAAAGAAGGATAATTCTAAGGAAATGACAACTAAAGCTACTTATGAAGGTTAACCAAAGAAAGATTCTTCAGTGAAGGGAAAAGTTACATCTCCTACACTTTACCATAATATTGTCGACCAAGTAAATTGTCTAAGCAGCGATCAAGGAAACTCTGATCATCAATGGAACCGACCTAAAAGACCTAAGTTATGGATTCCTAGAGACATAGTATGACAATTTAACTTAGAGTGTGTTTGAAATCGCTATTAAGTGTCCCAAAAGCAGGTTTTGATTTTTCTTTATTTAATTTATTGATTTTTTAAAATTTTTTAAATAGATGTTTCTTCCAAACATGCTTTTGGAAAAAACATCTATTTACAGCAGTTTTCAAAACTAAAAAAAATTAAAAATACAAAATCTTTTCCAAAAAATGCTTTTTCAAAACTAAATATCAAATGGGCCCTTAATAAATGAGATATATGCTATCACGAAAACATGATAACATCATGTGTATTAGCATGCTCATTCTTTTATGATATATGCATAATTAATGTGATATTCGATATGAAATAAGCGTCATGCATTATGTGACTGTGTGATAAACTTTAATACTTATATGTACCACTAAACTGGAAACGGCTTAGCATGTGGGTTTACTACATACAGGACATGGAGCTAGTAGATTCAAAGTTGATAAAGAGAAGAAGTTGAAGCCCTTATTAGAGGAGACACTGCAAGCCCTTGTGGGTCGGTTAGTTCTTAATTTTGTTTTTGAATTCAATCATGTCTATGGATTTAGATAACATGTCTTATATATGTATTAAGCACATATTTGATATTTTGATACAATTGATATGCAAACAGTAAAATGAGATTTGTAAATTATAAGTAGGTTAAGTATTATGTATGTATATGATATATTGATGTGTGATTGTAATCGAGAAGTCACACCTAATATGATATAAATAATTGTATGGAAATAATCAAAATGAATAAGTTTTAATTTAGACGGGTTTACTTAGCCAATTATGTAGCATTTCATTTATATAATGAGATTATTCCTATTATATAAGTGGGGCGTCAATCTTGAGCATCATTGATTAGCTACCTCTATTTGTGTGTGTTTATAGTCTGATTCTTTTGGCCTTTTATTGGTGGTAAGTGGGTGAGTTTTCAATTTTATTACTTTGACTTTTTGTTGTATTCACATATATATTTGTTATATTCACATATATGTTTGTTATATGCATATCTAATAGTTAGAAAAGATATAGTTACTTGAGTACAACCTCCTAAAAATAAGAAGAAATATATGAAAAAAAGGATATATCCATGTCAATGGTATGTCCTCGTCATTTGTTTACAAATCCAAGACATGTAGGGTATTAATTGAAGTTTGCAATTCTAAAATTGTGTTCTATGATTGCGCCTCTCCAAATTATTTGAGAAGTTTTCGTCCACCACATGCTACTATGGGAGTTACTGAACAAAGATTTTTTTTCAAGAGTATTAAGTGGACCCCTAAAAACTCTGATGAGAATAGTCTCAACCTTGTTTCATTACTCATAGGTCTTCTTTGTAAAGCTATGATAAACATCCAATTCACTTTACTTATGCCAGGAGGAAGAATAGGGCAAACTAAGGTGAAGTAGAGTGTAAGGTCTATAAGTGGGGTTGTTTCTACCATAAAGTTGTTAAGGTTGTTCAAGGGTATTACAAAGAATGTTTGCATTAGGTTTGTTACATAGGGGGCATGTGTTAGCTATATGAGCTAGAAAAAGTTTTGCAAGCAATCATCTTGTATTTTGCTTAGTCTTTGGACTGTGTGGAAGGTCTCAAGTTTAAAGGTGGAAATAATGAATACGACCTGATAACACAACACAAGAGGTTTATCGTGTTCGTGTCACAATCGTGTCGACCTGATAAATACACAAATTATCGTGTCATATTTGGGTTGACCTGCTAACACCAAAAAATAAGTTTAACCTATTAATAATTCGTGCAATGTCGTGTTGACACATTTAGCTAATACATTATAACCTATATCCACATTAACTAGATTGTATTATACTAATTTTATATATTAATCATATTAAATGTGTCAAGCCGTGTTAACCCATTATTAAGTAGGTCGTATTCGTATTCAAATTTTAGATATATTAGCTTTTCATGTCGTGTTCGTGTTGACTCTTATCATATTATGGGTATATCAAGACATGATACGAACACTACCCTCTTAACTTAAAATGCCACCCCTACTCAAGCCTCTCGAAAGCTTGAATCCTTTCTTATTATCAATGTATCAGCAATGTCCATTTTCTTTCCATTGTTGAGTTGCAGTTCTTAGCAAATCGGTAATAGAGTGATAAGCTCCTATACAAAATAAGAAGCCAGTACTGGAGTGAGGTTTGATGTAGGATGGTTGTTATGAGGGTTATTATAGATTGTTTAGAGACTAAGTTTGTGAAGGGGTATTACAAAGACTATGTTTAGAGTTTATTAATATAAATAAGGTTAGCTTGTTAGGGAAGGATTATGTTGAGTATTTTTACTGGTTTTCTTTATGTTTGGGAGAGACAAAGCACTCTTGAATTTCTTTAACCTTCAATTTCCTGTTCAGTGTTGAATTTTCTTTGATTTCTTGCTAAGTACTAGTTGGATCCAATCATAGAGCTAGAAACAATAACAAAGAAAAATTCCAACTGGAATCTGGAAACCAATTTTGAAGCTATAGAAGAGGAGTTGGGTTATTTAGGTAGCTCAATTGATGATTTGGCTCAGATGAAAAGTGTGATGCTAAGCCTTTTAGAGCAAATGGCATAGGTGAGGAAATGGTAAGAAGAATTCTCATTAATGGGGTCATCCATCAGAAAGGATAAAGAAGAACCAATTCTAACCCCGAAGTAAGCTATGACCAATCATATTTTTGGCCAATCGCAAGTTGCTCAATCAATGATTCCCACTTATAAAGCCCAAACAGAGAGGAACTATAACAAGTTGAAACAACCTATTTTTAATGGGAGAATTTAGATGGATGATTACTTAAGGATGATAGGTTCTTTGCTTTACAGAGGTACTCAGATGAAAAACATCTAAAGGCCGCTGTTATCACCTTTGAAGGTGACACCCTTCTATGGTATCACTAGGAAAGCCGAAGCTGGTGCATTACTTCTTGGGTCTGATGAGGGGATTATTGTTGGAGCATTTCTAAGCATCAAAGGAAGGGTCATTGTACGATCAATGGTTAGAGCTCTGGCAGATTGGATCAATTCAGGAATATCGTCGCATCTTCATCACAAAAGCTACTCCACTTGGGGCCAATCCCAAAGAAATATATGTTAGTAAAATCATAATAGGCCTTAAACTAGAAATTAGATATGAAGTGAGGTTGTTTGGGCCGATCGAGTTGATCCAAGTCATAGACCTAACTTAGAAGACTGAAGAGAAGTTGGGTTTCTCCAAAAGCGAAAAGAGTTTAATGTTATGGTGGTGCGATTTGAGGAGGACAAAGGTGATATTGAGCTGGAATCGGAAATCCAAAAGGAAGAACCCCAAAAATAAGTTGAGGCATCATTGGTCTAGATGGCAGGCTTGACCAACCCAAAGACAATGATGGTGAGGAGGGAAATTGAAGGGCAAACAGTGGTAGTGCTGCTTGACCCTAGTGCAATATATAATTTTCTCTCTTCTACTTTTATTGATATGTTGAAATTACTAGTCACCAAAACTCATTTTATGATGTAGTGCTCAGAAATGGAACTACAGTACCTATTATGGGCATTTACAGAGGGGTAAGGCTTCAGCTTTTAGAGGATTATCTACCATTACAGTTTGGATGTACTAATATTATTTTGGGGATTCAATGGCTTGAGTCAGTGGGAGGGACTTACATTAACTCGAAGGCTTAAGTGATGAAGTTCAAACTTGGAAGTCAAACATTAACAATCCATAGGGATCCCTCCTTAGGTAAGACTCTAACTTAAGGCTATGAAGAAGACCTTACGTTATGAAAAATAAGGGTTCTTAATAGAATTAAACATAGCAACAAAAAGTGAGAATGTTGGGTCTAATTCTGCAAAAAAGATATAGGGGCTATTGTAATAATATTCATGTGTTTTTAAGGAACCTCAGGAGTTACAACCAATCTGGTGGCATAAGCATGAAATTGTTTTGAAAAAGGACACCTACTCTGTCAACATATAACTGTATAGGTATCCATAGAGCCAAAAATTAGAGATAGAGAAGTTAATCCAAGAAATGCTCCAATCTTGTGATCTTGGTGAAGAAGAAGGATGATAGCTTGAGGTTTTGTATGGATTATTAAACTCTAAACAAAGAGATGGTTTCAAATCATTTTCCCATGCCTACCATTGATGAGCCCTTAGTCGAATTGCATGGAAAAGTGAAGGTTTTCTCTACGTTGGTCACTCCCTTAATATATAGTTTTCTCTCAACAAAACCTAAGATCAACCCCTAATTCTTCAAGCTAGGTCTTTGGTCACTCAAACTCCACTAAAAACATGATCACTCCCTTAATCTATAGTTTTCTCTCAAGTAAACCAAGATCAAACCCTAATCTACCCTATTTACAAATGGGTCTCTACTTATTTCAGGTAACTCTTAGCATCCACCCAAAAATCATGCTAAAAAGATGAAAGACTATGATTTCTTACCTCTCAATAACCTAAATCAACACTAATTTGAAGAAAACCCAAGATCCCCCTTCAAGTTCTAAGCTTTCTCTCACCACACTTCTCTCCTTGACTTTCACGCTCTAATCTTTTTAAAAAAACTCTAATCTAAGGTAGATCTTGTGTTTAATGGCTTATAAACTCTTGGGAAGGGGTGAGAAATGGTATCTTGGTGTCTAGGGATGAAGCCTAGGGATTAGAGAGTTTTTATTCGTGTTTTTGTATGAAAGTAAAACAAAGCAACTATTTATATCAGACATGTCACAGTCATGACTCATTTTGTCATGATTATGATGCATGAACAGCACTCAAAATGCCCAAAACATGACCTTCACGGCCGTGACTCTTTTGTCATAAGGGTGAAGCTACTCTGTTTCTTCCTTTTCATGTCTATTTGATACTTGTAAAAGTCCAAGACTAAATTCCAACAATATACCCCATATAAACTTTATGTATACCCTTCATATACATCTTATATACCACTGTTTTACCATTAATATATTGTTGATATACCCCCTATTAACTCATTTTTTCTTCGATGCCTTTTTTAAGCTCTCATTGCCTCATACTTTAACCACTCATATTGTAACATCCTCCCATATATTATGAGTATGTTCCATAACACATAGGAAGTGTCACAGACTAGGTAGCTACAATATGTCCAATTTAAAACTTTTTTCTATATAAATTGCATCATATTCTATACTTGTATATTCAGTTAGACTTGCTTGTCTAATTTATCGAATATACCCTACACTAACCATCACTAACTTCGATTACTTGTTCAATCACATTTTATATACTAGATTAGGCCTATAAGGCATTCATCTCATACATCTCAACTATATCTAGTTGAGCTATATCTATTCTTTTTCCTTTTTCCTTCCTTAATTTTTCTTTATATCGTATTACATGATTACAACATAACAAACATAATTAATTACATTCTCATATATGAATGCAACAAATAGATAAATGAATGCTATAAAAATGCCTGGTTCACAATCTGGGGTATACACAACCACCTCTTAGCTTGGGATTTGGCATCTCTGCTGTCAACTGCTACCTCAACTTTATCTCGGCTCTATTACCTGCATGTACATAAAAACACATTAAGCTATTCATAGTTTAGTAATACACATATGCATATCAAATATAACATGTAAGTATGATATTCATTCAATGCATATTCAATACACATATTCAATACTCATACAAAGTCACATATTCATTCAATGCCTCTTTTTATACATATAAGTCTGATTCATAAAATACATATCTCTTTCTTTATCTCAATATTTCACAATTATGCACGTCTAGAATCCTGGTTTAGTTATTTTAAAGTTATACCGCTTAATGGTTCTTTTGTATCTTAATTATCAATCCACGAATAGACCTCTCAGAGGCTCAAGCGTGTATCAAATATCAAAGGGAATCTAAACCCCTAGAAATTCAAGCCTTTACTTTTAAAATTGGTAATTGAGTCAACCACCGGTCTTTCTCATTTATTATTCACATATCTTATTACCAGTCTTTCTCATTTATTATTCACATATCTTATTCATATATCATTATTACTGCATCCTGAACATATGTGCATTCAAATGCATACATCATAAAGTATGACATATCAAATTCATATAACAATTTATGGTACTTCATTTTTCTTTCTTTTCTTTTTTTGATGCTTATGCAAATCAATAATTTCCCATGTTCATTCTCTTATTTGGATATATAGCCCAAGCCTCATTCTCGAACTAGCTGAATACGGGGTGTAAAGTAGGCGCACTCAGTCTAGAGCTAGACATCCTACTTACTCTGTATACAGGGAATGGAGTAGGTGCACCCAGACTAGGGCTAGTCATCCTACTCATCCACTGTAACATATATGCTCATCCGAGTTTCCTCAAGTCAAGCATGCTCACTCAAACCCGAGCTCAACTAACCTGACTGAGTATAATGGGTATGAGTACCAGGAATAGGAGCACCCAGACATGGGCTAGTGAACCTGATCCTCACTCATACATCTTGTCGATATATATCTCTTATCCCCTTCATGATCCATCACTTACCCTAAAGTAATCCTCAGATAGAGAAATGAGCATTTATATCAAAGTATCTCTTGTTTAAATGCCATTCTATCATAATTATGTCATATTACATATAACATATGCATGTTCACATATCATAATTAGATTCATAAGCATGTTTTCATATAATATAACATCATACGCTATCATTTAGACATGTTCAGCATGTTTCAAACCCATTTAAACATCAATTGAACAAAGTTTATTTTTGCTATGAACAGTGTCTTCATGGCAACAAATTTTGCCCTAGGTGTGGAGTCTGGACGTGAAGCATTATGGACTAGGATTCATGGTCATGATAGTTTGATTCATGGTTATGACAGTTTTCATCTTGGTTGTGACGCTAATTGTGAAAGGGCATAACTTGTTCATATAGTCAAATTTTGCCAAAATTCCAATCCTGAACACTTCCTAAACACATTTAACATTCATTCATAGGCATATGACACAATTATATTCAAGTTTATATGACTCAAATCATTGCATATTAGGTTCATAACCAAGCTTAACAACTCAAGCGTTACATACAATACGCATTTTAAGCACATATGCCATTTTCATGCTTATTTATCATTTTATACATATTCATTTACCCAAATTAACTTCTCTAGCTTTTAAACATGCCATTTCATGCTTTTATAACTTATCATTTGCATTACTTATCGACAAGCATCCTCAATACTATTTATGCACACATCTTATCAATTTACAAGTTCTTAAGTAAGAGACTTATCTCTTTTATGCCATTTTCCATACACTTTAAGTGCTTTTATAAAACTTGTGCACTAGCAATTCTTGATATGGGCATTAAGCCTAGCTTATAAGCAATTGGGTTAGTGACCCCATAAAATACATGCGTAAATATCATTACTAACTTCTAATGGTCATATTTTATCATTTACTTAGTTAATATGTCCTATACAAGTTCAAGGGCCATTTTTTATATAATTCCCATATAACTCTATTCTCATTAATTATGTATTTACCGATTATGGGTCTTAAATACTTTTAGCATACCAAAACCACGTTATTTAATCAACTTTAACTTTAATTTCTTTCTTCATATACCATTTATAGCTCTTTGACTTATTTAGTCTATTATATATATATATATATATATATATATATATTAGTTACCAATTATTTCCATTTAGCATGCCATCTATTACATTTTTATGGCAATTAACAAGTTAAAGATGCATATGTGTACTTACCTCCAATGGAGCAAACTCAAAATCCTAGCTTTGAGCTTGCCTAACCTCTTTGGTTGTTAATTCCACCTTCGAAAAGCATCACCTAAACATAATCACAACTATTTCTCATTAACTCAAACCATATATCAACATCTATGGCTATATAAAGCCAGATACTTCAAACCTTAACTCATAACTCAAATACCATTAAACTAGCTTCTTTTTTACTTAAGTTCATCTAAAAACATGTAAATCAACTCAATCTAGCATTAAAAAGTGCTTTCCCCAAATAATACTCAAGGTTCCATATCAAAATTACCCATTTACAAATGGATTTTTACATAATACAAGTAAATCATATCAATCAACCACAAACTTGTTAAAATAGGAGGAGAAAGATAAAATCTTACCCAAAGAAGGAAGAAAACAAGGTTGATTTGGTGGAAGACCCGAGCTCCCTCAACCTCCATAATTTATCTTTCCAACTTCATCTTTTTCCTTGGTGAATCTCTCAAATCTCATTTTGATCTTAGTTTCTCTCTTGGTTTTAGTGTTTGATCACTCAAAAATCCATGGAGAAACACTCACTTATGGTTCTTTGGAGTGTATGGACAATCCTTAAGGTTTGAGAGCTGATAAAATGGTGAAAAATGATTATAAGATCATGCAAAAAGCTTTTACACCAGATCTTTCACGGTCATGAACAAAATCTTCATGGCCATGAATGTCTACAGTAAAAACAATCAATGGTTATCTTTAACCACGATGTTCATAGGCATAAATCATGCATTTTCCCATTTTCTTCATTTTATTTCATCCCTCTCTTCAAATTAAATCCAAAATTGATCAATATACACTATATATTCCTCAAATATACCTCCAATATACCATCCATTTGCTCTTTCTTCATCTATTAACTCAATTGTATCATCTTAAATCAAATTCTTACACTCTTTGTCATGTCACATATATCTCATATATGTATCCATAATACACCCCTCATATGTTTCCAAAACTAATTCATCTATATATATATTTTATACTTTTAAATTACCAAAATACCCTTCATGTGTCATTTATCATATATTTCAACTAAGCCCTATTTCTAGGAATTACACAAATAACACAAGTATCATTTTATATCATTTGTATAACACCTTATATTACTTGTACCATCTCATATCCCACCTATATTCATATGTATTTTATTTATGTATATATTTTTTCACACTAGTTTATCCTTATTATGTCTAGGCCCTAACCAACAAGTGTGACAAATGATCTTCCCATTGCTCCTAGGAAAGGTGTAAGATCTTGCACAAAGCATCATTTATCCAACTTTGTGTCTTACAAAAATATTTCTCCTTCTTATCATGCATATATTTCCTAGATTTCTAATGTGTCCGTTCCTAACAATGTTCAAGAAGCTATAAAGTTTCTAGAATGGAAAGAAGCTGTTCTAGAGGAGATGAGAGCCTTAGAGACGAATGCTACTTAGGAGAAGGTGAATTTGCTAGATGGGAAAGCTATTATTAGTTACAAATAGGTGTTTACCCTGAATTACAATGTTGATGGATTGTGACATCCCACCAATATATAACAGGACTATGCCCATTATATAACTCTATAATGGGAACAATCCCAATACATAGGTAAAATGCCACTATATGCGCTTGTCTTATATCCATTAAGTTAAAATCATCATCTCATATATTAAAATCATACACATATCCTTGCATATGTCATTTACTCATATGTTACAACTAAGCGTCATTTAGCAGGCATTACATGGATCCTTAGAAAGATATTAGACACGGTTAATGGCTAAAGGCCACACTCAGACATATAGAGTCGACTACTTAGAGACTTTTTCTCTAGTAGCCAAGTTGAATACAGTTCAGATTCTCTTATTTATTGCAGCAAATCTAGACTGGCCCCTGAATCGGCTTGATGTAAAAAATGCTTTTTTGAATGGAGATTTGGAGGAAGAAGAAGTCTATTTAGAGCCCCCATTTGGTTTCACTAAAAAGTTTGGAGGTAAGGTTTGCATACTTAAAAAATCTTTATATAAACTTAAATAGTAACCTAGAGCCTAGTTTAAGAGATTCACAAAGTTTGTTAAAGGGCAAGGGTACAATCAAGGACAATCTGATCACACTTTGTTCATAAAAAGATATGTTGAAATCAAGATTTCAGTGTTGATCATTTATATTGATGATATAATCCAGACTGAAGATGATTTAAAAGAGTTAAAAAGGCTAAAATAGAGTCTAGCAATGGAGTTTGAAATTAAAGATTTGGGTCAACTTAGATATTTTCTTAGAATGGAGATGGCTAGATTAAAGAATGGTATTGTTGTTTCACAACATAAGTATACTTGATCTTTTGAAAAAGACTAGAATTAATGGATGTAAGCCTTCATATACTCCAATAGAAGCCAATGTCAATCTTAGAGAGATCAAAGATGGAGCTCTAATAAATAAAGGAAGGTATCAAAAATTGGTTGGCAAGCTTATTTATTTATCTTATATATGCGTCCTGATATTGCATTTGTTGTAAGTATGGTAAGCGAATATATGCATCCACCATATGAAGAACACCTTAAAATTGTATATAGCATTCTTCGATATCTTAAAAGAACACCAAAAAACAATCTCCTTTTGAAGAAAAATGACAAAAGAGAAGTTGAGGCATATGCAAAAGCAGACTAGGCTAGTTCCAAGATTGATAGGAAATCAACTTTAGGTTATTGTACTTTTATGTAGGATAATTTAGTTACTTGGAGAAGTAAAAAGTAGAATGTGGTTGCAAGAAGTAATGTTGAAGCTGAGTTTAGGTTAATGGCTGGAGGAGTATGTGAAGTTCTGTGGTTAAGGCAAGTGCTAGAAGAACTTTAAAGACCAATTAATCTGCCTATAAGACTATTTTGTGACAATAAGGTAGCTATAAATATTGCTCATAATCCAATTCTTTATGACCGGAAAAAGCATGTTGAAATTGACAAACATTTCATAACAGAGAAACTAGAAAAAGGGATAATTTGCACTCTTTTTATCCCTACCACATAACAAGTTGCAAATATCTTGACCAAATGCTTCTTAAGATAATCATTTGAACATCAAGTTAGCAAATTGGACATATTTGATATCTTTACACCAACTTGAGGGGGAGTGTTAGTAAAATAGGAAAGTCAATAGAAAAATCAAAATAGGAAAATACAGTATTTTTTAAATAATTGATATTCCTATAATCAAGGAGCATATTTTATTAATTCCTTAAAAGTGGGGATTCTATACTTTTTATCCTTCTCTATATTTGTACATTATTTAATGTTAATAATAAGAAAAAATAGTCAATTTTTCTCTTCTCCCTATTGTTTCTATAGTGAGAATTCATGTCAAGCTTGTCTAGAGTGTTGGAGGTCTTAAACTTTCCTAAAGCCGATTTTTGGGAAATCATGATTCCTGATACACTCAATAGTTCTCTTAGAAGTAAGTCCAAACATTCAAGGGCAAACATAGTTAAGCACTAGAGGGAGCCGAAGCCCCCACTGAAATTTTCAAAATTTATTTATATATATGGTTTGGGAAGCTTTTATAGATTTAAATATTTGATAGAGCTTCAAAAATTTGTTGCATGTAACGTGATATTCAATCTCTCAGCAAGAAGGAAGAAATATTGGGCCTAGGCCACGAAGGAATGTTAGTCCTTTTCAGAACTGATTTTTTATGGAGGATTAGTCCTTTTTAGTATAAATCCTTGATGTAAAGTTAGTATTGTATCAAGGTTGGCCCACCTAGAAGTGTTAGGTATTTCAAATTTCAATCTTTATTTTAAAAGTTAATAGATTTGTTAAACTATCTAGTTAAAGGTGTAAAATTTCTTCCTCTCCCAACTTGTCTCATTCACATGATCTTGCTCAATCCCAATTCGATAAAATACCTAACTATCTCTTCGTTGATTAGTTTTCTAAATCCTGAATTCCATTTGTAGCCGGTGGTTCTTCTCTATTTGGGTAAGAGTTTTTACTCTTCCTTTGTTTCTATTTAGAATTGTTTTGTTTCTATTTGCATCCCTAATTTCAATTTTTTCAAACATGGTTTTACTTAGAATTGCTTTATTTTTATATTTAGTCTTTTTTTATAATTAGTTTTAGTCCTTTTACATACTATTTACAGTCATTAGAAGCTAGAAGACAAATAAGAGGAGAATATCTACAATAGTTCTTGTTTACATACCATCACCAAATTAATAGGTGATTTTTAAAATTTTTTGTTGATTTAATATATTATTGATTGGTGATATTAAAAATGTCATCTGAATGTTGAAATTTATTATTTTAGAATGGAGAAATATTTTAGAAGGATTCAAAACAATAAAAAAATCTATAAAAACATGTTCAACTTTAACTTCATCTGACTTAGAGGTTAATTTAGATGAGCTTTGACCTTGCATGTCACAATAGCAACTATGAAAAGAGTTTTTTCTTTAATAAAAATTATCAAGAATCCATTATGCAACCGACTTAGAGATGAATTGATGAATGATTGTTTGGTCACATATATTAAAAAAGACATTAAATTCCATTGATATTGAAAATATCATTCAAAAGTTTCAAAATATGGCAACTCGGAAAGGATTATTGTAATGAAATATAATTTTATCTAAATTATTATTGCTTTTTATTTTTGCATATTTTATATTAAAATAAATATTATTAGTTTTATTAGAATCTTATGTCCGCCATTGGATGTTTGTAATATCATTGTCTATTTTCACTATTTTCTTTCCTAAATTTATAGAGACCTAAAACAGTTGAAAAATAAAGTATTATTTTAGTTTTATAATCCATTTCAGTGCTGAAAATATAAACAAAGAAAGAAAAAAGACCAGAAATTCCATAGTAATTATTTGAAACATCTATTTTAAGGTGTGTTTATTGCTTTGTGTGTGTATTTTTGTGCTTGTAATATATCGCAAGCAACTAACTTACATTTGCAGAATTTTTATGCAGATAACTCCATATTTTTTTTATAGGCCCAAACGTCCTCCATATTTTTATCTTTTACTTTTATCACTTTAGCATTTACACAAATCCCCAATTTTGTTTTATCTTTCAAGTACTTAGTCCAATAGGAGAAACTCTTCAATGATGAAGTCAGGACCAAACCTTTATTTTATCAATGCTTCGATCTCACTGGAGCATCTACGACGACAGCATTTGCAGCCCTCTGAGATTCAATGATTTGACGACGCGCTCTAAGGATTGGAAGACATTATTCTTTTTGTTAGGAGCGACGGTTCCATTGAATTTACTGGCATTGGTGGCTGATGCAGAATCAACAAGCTTCTACTTGCACTGGTACTTGGGATAGGTGACTTTCTGCCAACCATGATCTGTGTTGTTAGTGTTTACAATTTGGTGATCTTCGCTCTTAATGTTGGATTCAAAAACTGGAAGATTCAATCATTTAACAAATTTTATTGGGATTTTTACATAAATGGCAAAATGCACAAAGGTAATTACATAAATACTGGCCATCAAAGTTTTTTTCAAAATTATAAAAAAACTCTAGGTCCCAAAATAGCTCAAGAGGGGGTGAATTGAGATTTCAAGAATTTATGACCCTTGTAAAAATGACTCACATTTTCCAAAGTATGCTAATAGTATTCTAATTGGGGTAGAGTATGTATTTCAAAATTAGAGTGAAGTTAAAATGAACTTTAAAATCAGGTAAGATAATCTTCTACAAGGAAAGATTCAGAATGATAAATAAATGTTTTTAATGAGAACTAAAATACAAATTTGATCCTAAATAAAAGTGAGTTAAAATCAAAGTGTTTCTCAATATCTCTTCAAACAAAATCAGGTTAGAGGAATATAAAACAACTAATATACTACAATATAAAACAGAGATAGAGAGGATAAGCTTGACACGGTTGAATTTACAGTAGTTCAGTACCATTGCCTACATCTACTCCTCAAGATACATTCTCAAGAATTTTTCTCCACTAAGGATTCTTTTCAAGGGCAAGAATCAAGCCAATTACAATCCTAAGCAGAGCTAACCTAAGCTCTTACTGACAAACACAATTTTTTACAAAGTAAAACTTGACAAACACTTGATTAGCTTGAAACCCTAGGTGCTAACCAACCCAAAACAAGTTTTATAGCTCTACTTGAAAACTTATAGCTCAAATATAGTTTAATCAAGCATGAATTTGAGGATTACAGTAGAAGCTAAGAGCCAAAGTGAAGAGAATATCAAATGTAAAGCTCAAGTGGAAGGAAAAACTTTGTAGGAGATGAAGATCAATTTTCTTTGATGAATATTGTATTTTCCAACATTCAAAACATCTTTCCATCATGTATTTATAGTTTTAGAATAGAAAACTAGCCAATAGAAACAAAAATCATTTTAATAACAATTAGCCATTATTTTGTCTTCTACCAAAAACTGTTAGTGCATGATTAGCATAATATTAGAATATTAGGTTTCTAATTGTATCAAAAATCAATTTAACTTTATAAAACTCAAGTTTCACTTTTGTCACATACCACAATGACTTTACAAATTGATCCTAATATACCTTGTAGCTATACAAATCTTCTTTTCTTGAGTAATACATGTCTTCTTTCCACATTGCAATTTTGAATATGAAATTGAATTAATAAAGTAGCAAATTTTAAAGATTATATCATGATTTTATAATCATCAAAACTTTTGGGATTCAATCCAATGTAGCCTTTGAGCCAACAAAAAGGATCTTTGCTTTTTCAAATTTGGCTATCTAAAATATCATGCTAAAATCTCTCAAATTCAAATCTTTTTCTCGATCTTCTTCAACTCACTTCCTAATCATTTGATTTTTTAGTCCGATCAAAGCTTTCAAGTAATCAATTTGTAGTGAAATAATGGTGCAAGAAAGGTTGCCTTTGTACAAAGATTGATTCTTGTTTATACTAAATCTAAAAAATAATTAAAAAAAATGAATTGCTGAACAAATTAAAAATTAACATTCTTTTTCTTTTCTTGAGATTGGGCATGATAATGAAGGAATTTACTTTGGTTAAGCATATAATCGATGAAATTCTTAATGAAAATTAAAGTTACATAATATTTACTCAATATTTACTAAGGTTTACTCCAAAATTAAAATTGAAGTTACAAAAGATTTATCAAAAATTTACTCAAGTTATATCCAAGATTTACCAAATGTTTACAAGAAAATTAATGAAAATTGAAGTTATACAAGGTTTATTTAAAATTTACCAAGGTTTACTTAAGATTTACCCAAAATTTACAAAAAAGCTAATGAAAGTTGAAGTTATATAAGATTTACTCAAAATTTACCAAACTTTATCTAAGAATTACTCAAAATTTACCAGAGGTTTACCCAATATTTACTTGAGGTTTATTTAATATTTACTGCAAAATTATTAAAAATTGAAGTTATAAAAGGTTTATCAAAGAGTTACTTAAAATTTACTCAAGTTATACCTAATATTTACCCAATGTTTACCAAAAAATTAATAGAAGTTGAAATTACACATGGTTTACTCAAGATTTACTAAGATTTACCCAAGAATTACTCAAGATTTACCCAAGATTTATCCGAGATTTACCACAGGTTAATGAAAATTGAAGTTACAAAATAGTTATTAAAGATTTACTTAAAATTTACTCAAGTTATACTCAAGATTTACCCAATATTACCAGAAAATTAATGAAAATTAAAGTTACACAAGGTTTATTCAAGATTTATCCAAAATTTACTCGAAATTTATACAAGGTTTACTCAAAAATTACTCAAGATTTACCTACAGTTTACTAAGGTTAATCCAAGGTTTACCACAAAGTTAATGAAAATTGAAGTTATAAAATATTTATCCAAGATTTAAGGTTTACTCAAATTATATCCAAGATTTAAGGTTTACTCAAATTATATCCAAGATTTAAGGTTTACTCAAATTATATCCAAGATTTACCTAATGTTTACAACAAAATTAATCAAAGTTGAAGTTACATAAAGTTTACCCAAGATTTACTCAAAGTTTACCCTACATCAACTGAATAGCTCAACTAAAAATTACCAAAGATCTACTCAAGGTTTACCAAATTAAATAACATAAATTAAGTTGATTAAATACAAGTTTATATTTTTTTTTTCAATTAAGGTTTGTCCAATGTTTACTTTGATAATTAAGTTAATTAAATTCAATTTAACAAATTTTTTTACTAATTAAATTAATTAAACAGTGATTAAAAATAAATAAATGAATGCATAAAGAAAAATAGTAGTCATGCAAGTTAATAAAATTGTTTATCTATATTTAAAATGTGAAAAATAACTATTTTATGTCTTAATTAAATGAAAAATATGTTAAATACACAGTAAAATCTAATATTTGAAAAAAAAAACTAGTAAAAATAAAAATACAAAAAGCAGAATTGAAAATACGGAATTTTTACCGGTATAATTGAAAAAAACTTTCTACTTTCGATAGAACGTATAAATTTTCCAATTTTATTTGACGACATTGTACCAAAAAAATTATTTGATGACGACTTACACTTAAATTTTTAGATAACCAAGATTATGGTTTTCCCATCAATAAAATTTAGACTCATTTTTAGGTAGGTTTAATTTATTATAATAATTCAATTAAATATTAATATGTATTTAATTGTTTTATTTATATTGATTTGATATAAATAAATGTGTATACATGTTGCTGTATAATTGAATTAATTTATAGATAATATGATAGACTAAAATATAAAATCTACTTTAAATTTTTTCTAAAATTTAACTTAATGGTAGGTAGGGGCAAATTCTGAAACTAACTTCACTGGGCAAACATTTATTTATATAATAATTTTTTAATAATAAAATATATATTTCTAATAAATTCCACAAGAAAATTTATCACAGCTGCAAAACCACTTTGGGTTCGTTTGACATTATAATGAGGAAAATCATTGTTTGGAAAAAAAATTGTATTTTTTTACTTTTTTGAGTTTTGAAAACTGTTTATGGGTAGAAGCAGTTAAATAGATGATTTTTCCAAAAGCAGTTTATAAAAAATTTAAATAATCAGTTAATTAAATCAAAAAAATTTAAAACATGCTTTTGGAATACTCAACAGCAATTCTATATACCCCATTTGTATTTATTAATCAAAACCAATGCATGAAGAAATCAAAACAAAAGTACTATGAAATTAAAATAAAAGATAAAAATAAAATATGTAATAAAGTAGAATAATATGTATTTATTAACCTCTTTATCTTGTTTTTTTTTTTTTTTTGTAACTTTGAATTGATCAAATATTTATATAGGAATTTGAAAGAAAATGATTGTTATTTTCTTTTTGAAAAGAAAAAGGGTTTGAGAATGACAAAATACTATTTGGTTTTCTAAAAAGGAGAAAATTGATATTTTTTCTTTATTATGGAGAATAAAAAGGTTTTATATTTACATTAAATGAATTATTATAATGTTATAACTTGTTTGATATGCCAAGTTTCATTCCTTCTTTTATTAGAAATACATTAAATTATTTGACTTTATTTTCTTTTATTTTAATAAAAATATATCATATAAATAAACTAGTTATTGTTAATTGGTCAAACTTAATTAATTGAATAAAATATTTAATATATTAAACTAGTTCGAGCAAATACAAATTTTAGCATGGGGGCAATAAATAAATAAATAAATATATATATATATATATATATATAGTCACTACTAAATTTTGATTGGCTAATGAGGGCAAGTATCTCCATTACCCCTTGAATGAATCCGTCCTCATGGTAGGTATTGTTTTACTATTTAAAATTGTAACATGTTAAGTACATGCTTGGTAATACTAAAAAAATAGAAATTCGTGAGCAATGAAATTCTATTTCTAAATTGGTATTTTGAGATGTCAATATAGTTCTCTTTAATAAGGAAATAGAACCCTATTTTTGGGTTCATTTTAAATTTTGTTTAGAGTATTTTTGGAAATAATAAATCTTTTGAAATATAATAATAATAATAATAATAATAATAATAATAATAATAATAATAATAATAATAATAATAATAATAATAAAAGACAACAGTTTATATATATATGCTATATGTTGCCTATATATGAATTATATCTATCAACTCACGTAGTATATATATAGGATACATATAAGCAAATTATAACAGATGTTTCAGTTTGGATTTATTTCTACAAAAAATATTATATGTTAGCTATATATATGTTATATGTATAACGATTGAATGAATTATTCATAATCAACTCTCAAACAGTAAGTCCCACAGCTCAAACTATCTAGTCTATAGTTTTTCAACCATATGAGTCCATTTTTGGAATTAGATTCGAGAAAGGAAGCCAAGAAATAGGAAAAATAGAGAGGGCAGTCCTCTTGTGCAATCTTTTGTTTTTGACCATCTGAGTACATTTTCCGATGTTAGATTTGAGAAAATAAGATGAGAAATAGAAGAACTGGAGGGGGCAGCCTTGACGTGCGATTTTTTATTTCTCGATTAACCCTCAAACGGTATTTTTCGGGGCTCAAACTGTCTAGTCCAAGGTTTTCGACCCTGCAAGTCCATTTCCAATATTAAAATTGCAAAAGGAAACCGGAAAATATGATAACCAGAAAGGATAGCCCTGACGTGCGACTTTCTCCTTGTTGATCTTGCAAATCTAGTAGATTCTAGAAAAATTAATGTTACCAAAATGATAAGGTAGAAAATTAGTTGTAGTTCAAATTTCGTAATGATCAAATGTCATTATGATGGTTGATGGATTTGGTACTGGTGTAGGGAGAAGGAGAGAATAAAAAGAAGGGAAAATTAGAAATAAACCATCTTCAATTAATTCTTCGAAAAATTTATAATTATGGATATGAAATTTGAAACTCCCTGATTTTTGGGATTTGATCCATTGATTATTAGGAGGAAGGACGGTGTTCAACTTAAACTAGCATGATGAGCTTATATATCTTACCTCTGAGCATGCCAAATTTTCTAGAAGATGCCTTTTATATCTTGTATCGTTTCTGTTATTGGTTAGATGCTAGAATAATTTAAAAATCATCTGGTTGTACTCTCCTTTTTCATGATCATAACATCTCTTATTCTCATCTCTTGGTTGGAAATGTCAGCATTAAGCACATGTGTTCGGAATGCAATTTATGTCATGTATTTTTGAACTCTCTTTTCCTTTATTTTATCAAAAATTGAAAAGAAAGCAGAATGTAATAGAGGATACTGCATATATGCACATCCTTGGTATTATCAGTGATGTATATGTCATAGTGTATTCACTTCTTTTTATATATTAAATAATGTACCATAATGGACACATGTATATTTCACATTCATAATAAATAAAATATTCAAATTGTTGATTAAATTATGAATATAGTAGTTATATTATACTATGAAATATACAACTCATTGATTATCCACAGAGAATTTATTATCAAGTTGATAATAATGAGATAAATATCTCTTGTAAAATATAATCTTAAAAATATTCATAACTAAAAAAGGACAATAAATTGGATATTCATTGAGCCTCTAGGTTATCGCATGGTTTATTTTGAGGAGGAATCTCATTCTTCATAGTGTAATGATATCTAGATAAACCAGTGGGTTCTTAAAAAGTTAAGAGTACCGAACAGTGACGATTGATAATAACTGCACAGGTAGTACTCGATGTTAACAGTTATTATTTTGATCATAATATATGAGTCTTTTATGACTTGAAGTCTTTTGACTTGAAGTGTCAAGATTGTCCTTTCATGGGTGGCTGTGGATGTACTCTTACCTTGTAATGGACTATACATGCTTGGTAATCCTGCTCGTAGTCACCACAGTTAGTTATGTAATGAAACATGAGATTATCAATAGTATAACTCATTACCCTGCAGCACTAGGACAAGATCCTAATGGAGTTGATATTTTGGTTCTGATAAAATAATTTTTTGGCTGTGAGAAATATGACTTATTCGATATAAGATCGATATTATTAGTTAGACTAATGATGGTAAGTCTTATTTTAATCAGAATGCAAATTATTACCCTTTAGTATATTGACCAATATGATTTGATACGCTGTGATCATAATCAATATTGGGATCATAACGAGATAACTTAATATTATGATTTAAATGTCAAATTAAAAGTTGATATTTTAAAAGGAGAATTCTAGAAGGATACTTAATGTGTCCAAGTATATGAGGAATTCGGAAATAGTGTCAATATAATATTAATGAGTTAATATTATATTTTCATTCCGATAAAATAATTAAATTTATCAATTACACCCAAATTAATTTATTTGGCTAGTCAATATTTATGATGTGGGGATTAATTTAATTGAGAATTAAATTAGAAATGATCACTTATATTATTTGAGTTTTTAACTATTTCTCCTATATAATTTTAATTAAAATGTTAATTA
>CATIWF010096066.1:0-43763 GCA_949630135.1 Balakata baccata
ATCCTGACATGAGATTTTATTGCTTATGTCTTGGATTGAAAAGAATCCTGACATGAGATTTTACTTGTGTGAAATTTATAGGGTAAGAAATCTAGAAAAGCTTGCTACTATTCATGGGTTGAATCCTTATTTTTACAGGACTATGGTGGTTGCAATTTCTTCCAACACATGATTTTGAGTTTAATACGAGAGCTCGAACTGTTACTAATAGACTAAGGAAGAAATTGGATAGAATTGAGATGGAACTTGAAATTGAAAAAGACAAAAAAATGAAAGATTAAAACATACTGTAAAGGCAAGAAGACGGAGAATGCTATCTAATGGGGCAATATTATTGGCTAATGTTTGTGTTAGGTGTTTCTATTGTTTATTTGATGTATAGGTAATAGTTTTCATGTTGTTGATAGATGATAGTTGGGTTTATGGTAGTTCGAATCATGTGATGAATTAATTTTTCATTTGGTAGATGGAAGGGGTCAATTTTGTAGACAAGACGAACTTATTTTAATAGTTTGTCGAAGTTCCATTAGTATTGTCATGCACCGCGGAGATTCAACGGAATTTTCTAGACTTCTCCACCATATTCTAGAGTTGTGTAGGTTATTCTACACACTTGTAGATTATTCTAGAGATTTGTAGAGATGTGTACATAATTCATGTAAATGGTAGAATTATGTAGAGAATTCTAGATACGAGATAAGGACCGTTGGATCAAATTGATCCTAGCCGTCCATTGAGGAGGTGGAGGCCTATAAATACCTCTTGGCACCTCATTTGTAAACATCGAAGTTGTAACAAAGCTTTCAAAGCAATACAAAGCATTCTCCAAGTTTCCACTTGTTTGCCTTTCTAAGTTCTTAGCATCTTTATTCACTTGCTAGCATTTTCTAGCATTCAAGGAGGCTGACTAGCTTACGTTTGGGTGAAAGTTAGCTAGTGCCGCACGGTCGTTGGAAGGAAAGACCAAGCCCATGACATAGTGCATAGGTATCAAAATAATCAATACCGTATTTTTATGTAAAACCTTGTGCAACCAATCTCACTTTCCATTTGTTTAAGGATCTATCAACCTTTCTTTTGGTTTTGAAAATCCATTTATAGCTGATTGGCTTGAAATTAGGTGGAAGATCCATCAATTCCCATGTATTATCCCCAATTATGGAATCCATTTCATCATTTATAGCTTCTTTCTAGAATGCAACATCATGGGATTTTATTGCTTCCTCATATATTTGAGGGTTTGCTTCTGTATTATAGCAATAAAATATTTGGCTAACTATTGATTCTCTTGTTTCTTCTATAAGAAACATTTGAAAATCATCACTAAAATCTTTTATTTTCCGAGCCCTTTTGCTCCTTCGAAGTTTAGTTACTTCTTCATCATCATTATTAATGATATCTTTCCCTTTTTCAAGGTCTGAACCATCTCCATGTTTTAAAGTTGGTTTTGAAGCTGTATTGAATCTATTTTCATATTCCTTGATTCAATAACTGTGTTTATTGACATTGAATCATTAGGCTTAATAACCATGAACCTATAAGCTTTAGAATTTTGTGTATATATCCAAGGAAGATGCACTTCACACCCCTTTCACCCAATTTCTTCCTTTTGGGTTCAAGTACTTTCACAATTGCCCTACAGCCCCAAACTCTTAAGTTGTTCAAGTTAGGCTTTCTTTTGTTCCAAAACTTATAAGGAGTTGTGTTACTCCTTTTACTAGGAATTCAGTTTAGGATATGGCAAGCAGTTAGCATTGCCTCCCCCCAATAGCCTTGACTAAGGCTTGAAATAAACATCATTGCATTGACCATTTTCATTAGAACACGAGTTTTGAGTTTAGCTACACCATTTTGTTATGGTGTATAGGGAACAATAATCTCATGCACAATTCCTGTGCTTTCAAAGTATTTTGGATCATAGTACTCTCCCCCTCTATCTAACCTTAAACTTTTGATATATGTCCCATAATGTAATTCAACTTCAATTTTATACCGAACAAAACAATTCATGACTTCATCTTTTGAATGCAACAAATAGACATAATATTATCTACTATAATTATCAATGAAAGTCATATGATATTTCTTATTTCCTATGGTTGGAGTTGTATGCAAATCATTCACATCACCATGTATAAGTTCTAATAATTATGTTGTTCTTTCTACCTTAGGAAACAATTTTCTTATTATTTTAGTCAATATGCAAGTTGTGCAATTTCTTCCTAAGTCACTTTTATCAAGATATGGCAAAAGATTCAATTTTATCATGTCATTCATTCTTTTAAAGTTAACATGCCCAAGTTGATTATGCCATAAAAAAAAAGAAGAATCAACAATATAGGCAGAACTAGAAGCATTCTTATTGATTTTAGAAAGATCAATACAATTCAATTTGAAAAGACCATCACTAAGATAACCCTTACTCATAAACATTCCCCCTTTTGACAGAACAAATTTGTTTGCCTCAAATACAAGCCTAAAACCATATTTATTCAGCAAGCTACCTGATACAAGATTCTTCCTTACTTCTGCTACATAAAAGACATTAGTCAAAATTAAAACCTTCCCAGAAATGAATTTTAGCTCCACATTACCAATGCCTTTAATAAGGACAGTTGAAACATTTCCCATGTAAAAAACAGTGCCATCAGCAATTGGTTCTATGGTTTTGAAGAAATTTTTGCTTTTACAAATGTGGCGTGTAGCTCCTGAATCAATCCACCAAGCCATCTCATCCTTAAGAAGGTTAACCTCTAAAACAACTGCAATTAAATGATCATTGCCCATTGCATTAGAAGAGGCGTCTACCTTTTCTTTTTCAAGCTTCTTTTTAAGGAATCGACATTTATTCTTGTAATGCCCTTCTTTCTTGCAAAAGAAACATTGGCATTTCTTTTTCTTATTTTTTGGTTGACCATTGCCATTATTTGGCCTTTTGTTTCTAGGCTTATTTGAAGGATTTCAAGGTTTTCCTTCCTCAACCACATGCACTTCGGATATTTGACTTTCATATTACTTCATATTTTCCTACATGCATATTTCAGCTTCCATACAAATTTTGTGAGCTAATTCATCAAGGGTTATTTCACCATTTTCATGTTTGAGAGTTCTTTTAAACTCTTTCCAAGATGGGGGCAATTTATTAATAATAGATGAAACAATTATGCATGAATCCATATGCATACTATGTTGAGTACAATGGTTAAGAATTATTTCAATTTCAGAGAATTGCTTACCGGTCTATTATCATCCATTTTATAATTAGTGAAAAGAGAGACCAAAAATTTCTTACTTGTTGCATCTTCTTGCATATACCTTGCCTCAAGTTTGTCCTATAGCTCCTTTTCAATCTTAATTAGATGATAGATATCAAAAAAGGAGTCGCACATGGCATTGAGAATATGGCCCCGACATATCTCATCATCTGTGTCCTACTTTTGCCTCCTTCGAGTTTGAGCCACAGTTTCATTCTCCGCTTCAGTTGGTTTAGCAGTCTTGAGGACGTAGGCAACTTGAATTGTTTCCAATAGAAAGTGGACTTGTTTCTACCATCTTATGAAATTCCCACCATCGAATTGTTGTAGCTTGATAATATTGGTTATCAAGTCCCTTAGAGAAGCCATTAATATAAGAAAAAATTCACCTTTAGATTGTTGGGGTGGATTCCAGGAGATATTGAGTATCAACGACTTCAAAGCGTATATTCAGATGCCACTTTCCTAAAGGTGAATTTGTTCCCCCTTTAGGATATAATGAAGCTATAGAGAGCACTTATAGAATGTGATCTCCAATCTTAGCAACCTTTTGGTATATATTGAAAGTACTGAAAACTAGTAAGGTTCGTGATACCTTTGAATAATGATTTGTTGTGATTTTATAGTTTAAAACACATTTATAGACTCCTAATAGGATTGGAATAATGAACTCTATCCTTTTCTAGCTTAAATTCTTGGTTTTAGATTGTAACACCTTCCCATATAGCATACTTAACTGCTACACAAAGGACTGCTACTGCATATATACACTATTGATTTTAAACGTAAGGCATTAACATTCATATGATCAACATATAAATAAACAACATATGTCTATACTTATATAAAACTCCATGACCATAAAGTCTTTAACTAAAGGCTACACTCGCCCAAATAAAACATCCGCGAAAAACTTAATACAATAATCCCTTTTTAAAACAAAAAGGTCCAATATCTAAAAATGCATGAATAAGTGAAATGCATGATATATGAGCTGATTCTGACCACTCTAACTGGCTTGACTTTTCCTTGGTAACTCTTTCTATGGCTACGGATCTGCGTGTAGGAAACCCGCATGCTAAGCTAACCAAGCTTAATGGTACGTATAATCATATAAATTCTATCATGCATATCACTCCAACTTATTATAATACCATATTATCATGCCAAAACATTTTATGCCACATCAGCAGTAGCGTACCTGGTAAGTGGAAGCCATTCCTGTATTCATAAGAACGGTAATACATTTACCTCTTTCATGTTTATTCATTTAATCTACCTAGTTACTCTATACTGGACTACCAGATATAAGTTATGAATAGGGGTGCTCTCGGAGCTGAAGCTACCTTACCTACCTAATCATAATTGTCTGTATCTGTGCTTGAGACAAGAGCGCTCTCGGAGATGAAGCCAACTTGTCTCATAATCAATAATAATAGTTGCTTGCAATCCAAGTTAAGGGCACTCTCGGAGCTGAAGTCACCTTGCCTAATAATGAATGCATGGATAAACCTGCGGTACCGTAACCACCCTTAATGGCATGTCATCTATCCTATAGTCAGTCTTAGTACGAGTAAAGGCATCTTAGTCTTTTCATATGTTCCTTTATTTGCATGATTCAAATCATGAAATTCCACAAGTACCAAGAGGGAGGGGAGGGGGGGGGGGGGTAGGGGGTGAATTGGTGATTTTGAATGGAAAGGAAGATTATAAAAATTGAACAAGAAAGAGCAAAAAAACTCAAAGATTTATAGAGGTTCGGCCCTCTTAGCCTACTCCTCTCCCCAACCTTAGTTGAGAGTTTCAATTCACTAACAATCTACTTCAAGGTGTAGATTAAACTCTTACAAGTTTAAACAAGCTACCTAAGTATTTTAACCCAAGGCTCACACTCAAACCCTTATAAATTTTTCAATCCCCAACCCAATACACTCAATCTCACTATTGAGCTATTGATTGCAAGAAAGAAATCACTTAACAAACCAAAGAACTCAAGAACACTCGAGCTCTTGAAGAATACAAATTTGAAGTTAGTGAGAGAAAGAAAGAAAATTTGTAAAATTAATTCTCAATTGATAATTTGAAGTAATAAGCATTTAATCAAATGTTCTCTCTCCCTTACCATCGTAAATATGAAGTATTTATACTCATTTGGAGTATTGTAGCCGTTAAGGATGCATTTAATGCTTTTATGTCCATTGAGCTACCTCATTAATGATGTATGTGCCTAGATTCAAGGTCATGAAGGATTTTGGCGCGGTTATGAAGCATTTTGGCATTTGAAAATGAGTTTTTCGCTTGATTGTCATGGCCATGAAATAATCTATCTCGGTCATGAAGGGTGCCTTTCACGGTCGTGACACTTGGCATGGTGGTGAAGGCTAGTTGTAAAGGCTACTGGATCATTTGGTACATTTTTTATGGTCATGAAACAATCTTTCACAGTCATGACAAAATCTGTCACGGTCATGACACAATTCTTCATGGTAATGAAGCCTGATGGTTAAGCAAAATCTTCATGGTCACGACAAACACCTTCATGGTCATGGCACCTAATGGTGAAACCTTCATTTTTAAGTGGTTTTTGATCTAATGTTGATTCTCAAGGCTCTTTAAAGATTATATTTGACCTATTTAAGACTTAAACACTTGAAATGGTTAAATATCAATGCTTAATTATTTGTGATCATCAAAATGACGGAAATACTCCTAAGGTTCAACAATCTCCCCCGTTTTAAAGGTGACAAATAATTAAGCAATATGGCTAAAGAGAATCCCGACCGTGATCCTGCCTTTCTCGAGCGGGATTCCGTTCTGTCCACCAAAACAGAAAACAAGCCAAAATTGACCATAATACCCCTTATGTTCCACATAAATTCTAGGTCCTAAATTATTGGTGTTACATAGATAGAGTCCAACTTGAAAAAGGAATTTCAGCACAACTGAAATTCGTGCAAGATCATAGGTCGTCGTGAGTGTGATGACCATTACACTTGTGACAGCGCTAAGCAATCCCATGCTCCAGCTTCATCACGAGCGTGATGACTGTCACGCTCGTGACAATAATGAACATCCCTAGAAGCATCATGAGCGTGATGACTGTCGCACTTGTGATCATCATCCTCATAGGTCTTCACGGGCATGATGACCATCACGTTTGTGAAGCCTATGATTTTGAAAATTTTCAACAATCTATAGACCAATCTAATCATTAATTGACATATATACATATTGTTTTCACATCAATTAATGACACTAAAATAATTAAACGCATACCAATAAATGATTAGGTTAATTTATAGATGATATGATAAATTCAATCTACATAAAAATTTCTCTCCTTAGTGTTATGAGTTTTTGATTGGACTATGCTACTCGAAAGAATTTAGTAAGACATACTTTTTAAATATTAAATATATTATTGAATTCAACAGCATTGATAGCATTATAGCATGGAACCTCTGAACTAAATGCACAACAATCGTTGACAAGAAAAAGAACAATCTTTAAAGCCAGGGGTGGATGTAGGTGATTGAGAATAGTCATTGAACTCCACTATTTTTTATAAGCTATTCATATAGTTACGATATGATGAAAAAGATTCCATTATTTTTAACAGATGAACCCAACAAAATGGATAGCCAACTGTTGAATGATTATATAGTGACATATAATTCCACTACACAAAATTTCTGATCCGACACTATTTAATACAATGGTAGCGCTTGACTTTCCATCTGCATAGTACAATTTCAATACAACAATCACTAGCAGATTAAATACTGCTATAAATGCATATCCTATAAAGCACTACAGAGTATTGCTGTCCTAGTCACACATTCATAATTTTTAAGAGATAATGGAATCAAGTGCTTTTGTATTTCATTCTCATTCTGATTCCATGAAAAATTCTCACCGACTTTGATCTACAAACCCATGTATTCAAAAAGCAAAACAAGTTCTCCAGATACATCCAGAGTCTAATAAAGAGTCCAGCACTACGTTCAATTTTTTTTTCCTCAGCCCTTTCACATAAGAACATCTCTGCTAAAAGCAGCAACTTGACATATGTTGCATTCTTGTTCTAAAATTTCAAGCATATACAAGGGTCCTATGGCAACTGTAGCTTAAAAGCTAACATTTTATTTAAAGCACCAATATAGGCCTTCATACTTGAAACAACAATATCCATTCCAGCACCTGACCCACTAGCAATCCCAAAGAAAAGACAATATTATTTATGCTCTGAATATGAGGCCAACAGTAATTCCAACCTCAAAATTAAAAAAAAAAAAAGGTTGTGCAAGTTTTATACCTAAATGTGTGCCGAAGTGGTTCATCTATTAATACATGAGTAGGTTTGTGATGGTTCTCCCCACGGATTACAACACGAGTTGTAGCTACTGCATCAATGCCTTCAGTAACAGCGATCATGGAGTACTCAAGAAGTTCAATTAGCTCCTACAAATATAGGGAAGCTGAATCAGAACGCCATTTCCACCCAACAACCATTGCATTCCACGCAAAAAGCATAACAAATATTTTGGGAGGGAAAAGTTGCCCCACATAAGAAATTCACCACTAAAAAAGATAAAATTCAAGCATTCTTTATCTATTTGACATTTTAGCCTCAAATAATTGTGGAACACAAACATGTGATTTTGACTATACATATGAATAAATTTTTTTTTTCCTTTGAAACTAAATAAATGACCAACTTATCCCCTGAATTTGTCAGCTAGGTTTAACATAAGTATTGAGGATAAAAAAAAAAAATTACACTTGAAAAAGAAACTTAGTCATCCATGATAGGATTAATCTTTACGTAAATAAACTATAAACTGAAAGTAGCGGGATAATTTGGTTATAAAATTAATTTTGAGCAAATGTTATTAATTTGGCCTTTAATTCCTTTTAAAAAATACAACTTACCAAATGTTATTAATTTTTTTTAATACAAGTTAACATATTTAAAATTCAATATATAATGCATTATGCATGTAAAATATTATATTATATTGCATAAACATCAGTGTCTTTAAGACTCAACCTGATCGTTGAATGGAAAAGGTAGAGGATCATGAGTTAAAATTCAAGGGGGTTGAAAAAAAAAAAGGGAGAAATCAGAGTGGGTTGCCATGATGGTTTGTTCAATATTCTTCTAATGTAAGGGTAATGTGGTGGCCAATTCTAAGCTTGCCAATTCACTCTAACTAAACATAGCTAAATTGCTCCTGCAGTTTCAATGGTCTACCTGTTGGCACTGTGTTATAAACTAAACATGGTTTATTATCAAATTTGGAACCAGAACTATCCTAGGCCAGTCCAGGTTAAAAAAGATCGTAGTTTTTCTAATATTTAAATATAAATTGCCACAAGGATTTTCATGCTGAGGTAGCTCTTCTGTAGGAGGTTTGGAAGGTCTCTCAATTTCAAGCCCCTACTCTGACATCCCTCTCTCCACATTATATACCTTGTATCAAAAAAGAATTTATAAACTAAAAATGGGAAAACCCATCCTCTTCCTAATCATTTTTCACTTCACCTCAAAATTCTACGAGGTAGTTGTACAAGTTGTAACATTGTTTACCTCACCAAACAACGTAATTATTGCTAGAAATTTGACAATCTTATAATGTCAATGGAAAATTCTTGCAAGTCAAAGCCATATGCATTTGATGACACCTGTCTCTTGCACCTATGCAGAATGTTAGAAGTTCATTTCATCCAATTGAATGTGCAAGTTTATTGAACCCTTCAATAATAAACTATGCTATACAACTAAGCAGACAAATTATTTTATTCATTCTACTATCCTATCATTTTTAATACATGTTTTGAATTTTTAACTAATTTATAGAAACATTATCAACAAAAAGAAAAAATAATAACCCTTATCTTCTTCCTCCATCATTCATAACACCTCTCCTTCAAATCCTAGTCATGCAGCTGTCGGGTGAGGCCAAGAAATTCATATCTTTCACTAACAAGAGAAAAATCCTTTTCATGAAAGAACCATAAAAAGGCTATAGTGATTAAAATCAAGAGAAGCAAGAGAATTGTTGTCTGCAAAATGAGGCCAAGATGATTATAATATAGTTAAAATCAAATGGTTGGCAACAAATGTGTGCCTCTCCCATGACAAGGTCAGAGAGACTAGAGTAAACTAATGATGCCTGCAAAACCTAATAGCCAAAGAGACACTACCTAAAGCAAGCTACTCTAGACAGCCAAGCATGAGCATGGAGATCATCAGTAGAATTGAAAAGCAATGCTGGATATGCATTCTGCTTCTTTGATTGCAAAAGAAAGATAAATTTGTTCTGGATTCTCGGATTCTCAAAGCCAAAGAGTATTTAATATTCTGCATTACTAAACAAGGGTTTGTTTTGGATTCTGGTACGCTGGTGGAAATTTTGGATATTTAGCAGCCTACTTTAACATCTTAAATGGTTAAATAAAGGCATCTTCCCAGTTAACCCTTGTTAGGCCAGAATTGCACATGTGATGATTAGGGTAAGCTGGACAGTGGTGGTTGTGGTGGCTAGAATTTGGAGGAAGAAGAGATGGAGTTTTTTTCTTTCAATTTTTTTTTCTCATAACAATAATATTGTAAACTAATTGAAATTGTTAAAAACTTTAGAAGATTTATTAAATTATAAAAATTAAACTGCCCTACTCAGCATCATATATATGATGTTATTCATCTAAATGGCTCAACTTCTCAAAAAATAGTTCTATACTTAATGTAACGAAGTTAAATTTTAAGATTGCATATTAACACAAAATCAAGTTCCTCCACAGGCTTCAGCCTATAGTTTGTCACCTTCACAATGAGATCAACAGCCTTGTATCCTGCATCTACAGGTCCAGTTCCAACAGAACATCCAATGTGCCCCTTCCCATAAGAATCAATGAGTTTAACTGTTGCAGTAGAGAGATCAAGTGTTCCGCAAGTGACCTGTGTGTGAAGTTGATTAACAGAGATTTTGAAGCAAAACAATTAATCGCGTAATTTGACACCAATTTACAAATTTACCTCCAGATCAGAAAGCTTCCAAACAACTTCTGGCTGGAAAACCTCATCTGATACCAATGCTATCAGGTCAGCATCAGTAACTCTCTGGAGCATGTGAAATTTAACAACGAGTTAAGATAAGCTTCTAAACAGAAATGATGAGGAAAAGTGGAAAACCAAGAATTTAACAACTAAAAGTTGTCAATTCATGATCTATTCTCTGAACTAAAAACAGTCACAAACCAATCCAGATTTTTAATTAATATAACATACCTAACAAAATAGCTGAACCCGCATGTGACACGGTTATACAATTAGTTTGATTAGGTTGAAATAGTTTCATTCAGTTGAAAAGTCCCTCATATTCCAAAACATTCAAGGAAAAAAAAGTAGTTTCAGTTTCAAAACATGCATATGGGGCAATTTAAAACTCAGATCAAAGCACGCATAAATGCCACATGCTTACACCAAAATAGTTAGATAATCCTGGAAATCACAACACTTATCGATAGAAAATTTAACATGGACTCGGCGGAATGGGGAAAATAATTAACAGTTCGGTTTCACCTTTTTTGTTTCAGCTACTGCCTTGAAACGCCAAAATATACTGCCGAGTTGCTCATCATTCAACTCGTATCCAAGCTGAAAGCAGTAAGAGCAAATGACTGACAATTGCAAAGAGGAGGATAGCTAATATACTTCGACATGTGTGCATCTGTGTTTTACCTCTTTAAGTAGATCTCTTAGATCATGGCGGCCACTTCACCACAAGTGTCAAAAGCGGGCAAAATAGTCATGATTTTGTTAGAATAAATTATTTAGAGGCTAGAAGACATGTGAAAAATATCTATATATTTCAGTAAAAACATCATCCATCAAAATTGAACAACAAAAGCTTAAGCACCATATGAAAGAAAAATATTAAAATTATCCTTTGAAGCGCTAGATACTATAGAATCACTCATCCCCTCAATTACCTGTCAAGAAATCAAGTAAGATAGAAGCTTTCATTAATCAGGGTATCCCCTTCCCCAATTCCTAAATGCTCAAGACTAGTGCACATGGATAAATACCAAGGAAAATGGGGAAAATAATAGGAAAAAAAAAGGGCAGAAAGATCATTAACGAAATGTGAAAAACAAAACATGTATAGGGAATTCCTAACGTTGTTTGACAATCTAGTTTGCATATAAAATTTTTGAATGCTAGTGCTAGGAAATCACAAAAACAATTAAACAAGTACCAATAAGGGCACAGGATTGCAGTCCAAAGGCAATGAAGTATAAGTAACTCGTCAGAAACATGGTCTACATTCAATATAGAGCTTATTTGGAGCATTATCAATTGTCTTTAAATAATAAGAATGAGCACAGAAATCCATGCAGCCAAGGAATTATTGCTTTCCTTCCCCATCCTAAAAGTCAAGTCATATTTAGCCAACACGATATGTGTTTCTCAGTCCTCAAAACAAGTTGCAGCTACATGATGCCCCCAAAAGTTTTTAACAGTAGAACAAATTCATGTTCTTTTTTTCCTCAAAAGTTAGTTATATAGCCCCAGAAAACTCCAAATATATTTTTGTTGTAGCCCCCATAAGAAATTAACATGAAAAGAATAAATAGACTGATCAATCATAATGGCAAAGGAGCTGAGTACCTAAGTTTTCCAGGAACAATCCTAGCATTATTGGATCGCTCAAGCCCAATATCTTCAGGAGACATAATCTCATATGTACCTTTGTGCTTTATCATTCCATTCTATAGAACATAAAGAATATATCAAAGTGTATCCCATGAAACCTATAATTAAAGAACATGAATGACTGAATAAATGGTTACAACTTACAAATCAAGAAATATATTTCCCCCAAATACATTATCAGTTAAGATCCTTCATATAAAGCAAAATAAATGGACCAATACATATGACGCATGCACAATCTAACTCCAAACAAAACTTCTGCTAGAAAATCAGACTTACAGGTAGTGTACATATAAAACCTTCAAAAGCTAATAAAGTAGGTGCATTCATAAAATGTATGCCACTTTCATGAGCAAAAGCATTTAGCTCCAACAATTGCCTTGTGTGGTTGCACATGCAATCCAGTGTATTCTTCCACCTGAAGCATCAATATCATACAGGGATCATGATATAAAGCACATTTAACAGATATGAAAACATAATCTGAACACGCGAAGAAAGTGCTGAGTAGTGTACCATCTTGCTTGCCATAGTGATGTGTCTATGGTTGATACCACTATAAAGACCTCCCAAAACATTCTCTCCACGACACTTCATGGCCATCACAGCCTAAATATTTGTCATTTAATTATATATAAAAACAACCATAAAACCAAAATTTATAGTGAATTCAACCAGTAAAGAGGGATGTGATGTGAAGACAGTGGCCTAAACAAATGCTTCAACAACTACAAAGAAATCAAGTTCAACTGACATAACTTTTAAGAATTTGACACTGAGCTAGGAATGCAGTTAAATCCAAACTAGAGATACACAAGCTCTGGCAATTTGTTGCATTTTCAAACAAACAATGAAATCATGGAAGAGGAAACAAAAAGCAAGAATAAATAAATTTGATGCACCAAAAAAAAAGGTCACCAACTTAAGACCAAGAATCTTGATCCTCAATGGGAGATTAGATAGAGACTAGAGAGGAAATATTTGAGTTTGCTAACTCTAGAAGTGCCCAAACAAGCTTGCGAAGTAAATGACATTAATTGTGCCCCAATTTTTATTGTATTCTGCAGTGGCAAAACAGGACTAGAACTTCACAAATCAGAAGCACACCTGAGGACATTTTGATCACCTCCCCATGTAGACTTTAGCCGGATTGAGTGGGAAGGGACAGGGTGTTGAGTGAAGAAAGTTAATTTCATTTCATTTCATAAAACTAAAAAATAAAAAAATTAGACAGATCTCTCTAATTATTAAACAAGTTCAAGGATGCTTTCATCTAAAACTTCGAATGAAGTGAGAATTCCGAGTTGTTTCTAAGAATTTCTGAAGATTAAATTCCTTGTTCAATGAGCCACAAGCATAAATTGTATTTTCTTAAAAAAAAAAAAAATCCGACTGTCACTGCAGAAATCGGTAAACTATTTATGGCAAATTTAATTTACCTAAAAGCTTGACCTTTTCATTTAATAAGAGACAATGTCATGCTTTTTGCAGAAAGTAGACACCCACCTCCTCCAGCGAAGCATTTTCAGCTCTTTCACCAATTCCATCCATATTTCTTAAAATATATAATTCACCAAAATTATTTACTATTTTAAAATATTTTTTTAAAAATTTTTAAATTTGTAGTTATTTTAACAGTAATTCTGAATTTGTAGTAAATTGACTAACGCACGCCAGTTTATTGTTCATTAAGTGCGCTACTTTAGGTCCACATTCATGGTCAATTTTTGTTGATAACAATTTTTTTAATTAATTTATTAAATTTTGTTAATTATTTTTTAAAAAAATTACGATACAATTTATAAATTAGAATTTAATAAATTACATTTTGTAATAGTTAATGAAAATTAAGTAAATAAATAAATTAAATAAATAAATTATAAATTAAAACATTTAAAATTTAATTATACATTAAGTAAAATTTAAAAAATAATAATTTATAAAAATTTTTAGGGATAAAAAATATAGGAAAAATTTATAAAAATTGTCTTAAGTAATTACAAAAAGTTTTTTTCCCACACCATTTATTGTAAAAATTTACCCACATTATTATTATTATTATTATTATAATAATAATTATTATTATTATTTACCTCATACATTTTTTGTTATAAGAGTTAATCTACATTATTATTATTATTATTATTTTTTTTTTTTTGTATACATGGATGGTCGCCATTAATTGTTAATTAAATTTTGATTAATTATTTTTAAAAAAAATAAAGACACTTTTAAAAAAATTACAATAAAAAATATGAAAAAAAAATAAATTTATTTCAAGTTGAGGCAGTGTTAGACACGTGAACTGCGTGTGCCATTCCAACTGGCACACGTCTCCTAAAACTATCTGCGTGCGCCAATTCGATTAATGCATGTCTTCTAAAACTATCATAAATTTGTAAATACTTTTAAAATCACTATAAATTTATAAATATAATTTTTAATCAACCTAATTTAAAAAATATCCCTGGATTGTCACTTCCACTTGTCTCGGACCTGCATATGCGTGCTGAATTTAGTACAAGCAGTGATGTGAGCACTAAGTTCCAGTTCAACATGCATCAAACAGAATATAAAGAGCAGTGACATACGGCTAAAGTGTTTGCTGTGGAAAGCCCAAGATCATTTTGGCAGTGTGTTGAAATGATAACATTTTCAATTCCAGGGGTATTGGCCTTTTATATCAGCAATCAACTGTCCGAATTCACTTGGCAATGTAATGCCAACAGTGTCAGGTATATTGAGCGTGGTTGCACCAGCTTTGATAACTTCACCCAAGATATGACACAAGAAACTGGCAAGGGATCCAGAACACAAGCATATCAATTATCAATCAACAACATCAGAGCAGCATAAAAATCATCTAAATATTATTGCCAAAAAAATGCAAACATCCGAATGTGAAGTTTAAAACTAAGAAATGATTTCCAATCTATCTCCTCATTTTTATGCTCACCCTTTCTCTCTCCATTTTCTCTCATGATTTCCATTTCCATTAAACCTCTCTCCATTCTTGTTCATCAACATTCTTAATATTTTTCTGGTGACGTAAGCTCTTTTTCGTGAGAATTAGCTCTTTCATTGATGATATCAGGTCCTTAAATTTTAGACAAAACGACTAGTGGAGTTGTTGTTTCTAATTTGATTGTTTTTAATCTTATGTGTGCAGCATCTTTGTTCCTTAATTTAGTTCGTGATTGCCGTTTTTCAGATGAAAATTATGCTGTTGTTTTTCGTTAGTCCTGTCGGCTTAATGAGATTTTTCTACGGTTGTTGATATGTTTGGCTTTCTGGAAAATGTATGAAAATGGAGAAAGATACTCTGGTTAAATTCTTTGGGCTCCGTTTGACTCCAATTTTTTCCTTTTAATTGTTCGTTTTCCCGGTAAACAGAAGTTGGATTGCTCATTTTTTATTTTACTTTTTTGAAATTTCTGATTTATATTTTTTTTTTGTTTTAATTGATATACAATTTGCTGATTTGCACTACTTTGATAAGTTTCCTGCTTTACCTTTTGGGGTTTGTGATTTTATTGCTATATTTTATCCATTAGGGAAGTCGATTATATATTAGGTGCTACGTCGATGGTTTCATGGGTGAGCAGGACAATGAGAAGAAGGTAGAGGAGTGGCAGTGGCGGATTGAATATCCTGGGAGAGCGAATATCCGATTGAGTCACGAATTTTTGTTTTCTGTTTTGTAACATGTTTTTTTATTCCAGTAAATTTGCTCTTGAGAAGGATTTTGTGAATATTTTTAGGCAATTTGGTGTATGTAAAATGCAGTAATGGGAAGCTGAATTGATTTCTGAATGCAATGGATTTCTTGGTTGCATTTACAATTTGTTCAATAATCTTACAGATTTTGACGGATTATTACATGTGAAAACAGGTCATTGTATTTTCACAAGTTGTTGAATCATGATCGAGTGAATAACATATTGATACATTGTATATATAATGTCAAAACATAACTGTCATGTATTCAGGTTTCAAAATATGATATACATATATAATCTATATATAACAAACATATACTTGTATAATACATACAGGCATTTGCATATAACTAACATATAAGCAACATATACTTCTATGTAAATGATTGTCATAGGGTAAATTGACATATATATTTTCATGAAATTATTGAAAAATAGGTATACGTTTATATTCATCATATGCAAAAATTATAAAACATTTGTGTAGAATAATGTAATATTTAATTTTGTTTTTAACTTACATTTACTATCTTGAGAATAAAAATTACATTTTGAAATATAAAATGAATTTTTAAAAGTATATGTAAATTATATGTTAGTTATATATGCAGTATAAGTTTTATTTGTTAGAAATTTTTATTTAATATGCAATTTAAATTTTATCATATATTATTTCGTATACCTCACATATACTGAAAATATACTATTTTTTGATTCATATATATTTTTTAAGATTATAACTTTCAAGTTTTTTTTTTTTTTCTATTTTCAATAACATAACTATAAATTTTTAGTACTATTTTCTGCTATATATCACCTACACATACTGTTCATATAACATTTGCACAGTTACCGTTTATGTAGTCTCCATAATAAGCTTTTTTACTTTTAATCCCCATCAATAGTTAATTAACAAAAAAATAAATAAATATACAACAAACATATAACACACTAGAAGAAAATGAAAATTATATATATATATATATAAATAAACCAAATATAAAAAATGGTTTAATGTCGATTCCCTTTTTAATGGTATTGGCTGTTTATGGCTTTTAGGCCATTCTTTTTATGATTTTGTAATTAACGGCATCAGTTTAATGCCAATGCCAATTCCCTTTTAAAGAAAATGGCCACGAATATAGTTAACACCGAATAAATGAAATTGTTGTGCATCCAATTATCAAGGAGCGAAACCGTTCTCATTCCCAAACATTTGCCCATTGTTATCATTGCAATGTCATTCAGATAATTAAGTTGTTACATATTTGCAATTTTCCTATTTTAAGTGGTTACTTATGTCTTCTTACCTATATTTATATGTGTTTCTGTATATGACCAGAATCTGGAGAACATGTTCGATCTGACTATCCAAGCAGAGCTGGGCTTGTGCTTAGGCATGAACCTCAACTCACCATTTAGTATCCCAAAAGAGGCCCAAACACTATTTGGAAGCCTTTGCAAGCACACTCAAAATGATTTCTTTCCAGTCTACTTCAAATACTTTAGTTAGGAATTATACGAGTCTTCAATGCAAAATTTTGTCAGCAAGTGGAACAAAACCTTTAGACTATGATCTTTTACCTTCATATCCGAGAGAATTAATAGACAAAGCACCGTGATTTGGAAATAGTAATATGCAAGAATTCTACCAAAAAAAAAAAGAACATTGCTTTTATTCTAGGTTCATCCTAAAATAACATATAAATGCACATACAGATCTGAAAATCAAGAGGTCAACTTTAGAAAGGGGAAATTAATACTGATTTGGTTTGGTTGAGTTACTGGTATTGGTGTTTAAAAACATTAAAAATCTATTGCTTCCAACGAGAAAATCATGTGTCCTTTCAATGTTGAGAAAATATATGCTCCTTCAGTCCCATTTTGATAGGCTTACTTTCCTTTTAAAAAGTATAGTTATATGTTAATTCTCTATTCTAGCCTACTTAATGTGCCTTGTTATCAAGAAATATGAATTTTATGTCACTTTTTTGACAATGCTCATAATTAATGTAGGGTTGTATTAGGCATAATTCATATTTTTAACCATATTAACTATATTTCTTAATCTATGTGAAAATACAAATAAGAGTATATAATTTTTCAAATTTAAAAGTTGAGCATTTCTATACGAACTAAGAAGTACTATGCAAGTTTGACTCAAGTGGATACAATGAAAAAATAAAAAAATTCCTTCCACCTGCTATGGGGGTGTTTTTGGAATTATTGTTGAGTGTCTTAAAAATATGTTTTGAATTTTTTTTATTTAATTGACTAATTTTTTAAATTTTTATAGACTTTTTTTTTTCAAACCTGTATTTGAAAAAAATATTTATTTATCTGCTTCTAAAAAAAAGTGTAACAATTGGTGTATTTATCTGCTAGAAACAACACTCATGTGTTGATTTACACTGTCGTTTTGCTACAGTGTATGCATGCATATGATTGGAAACAAGAATTTATTTTCAAATCTGGTTGAAGCTAACCATGGCCAGGTGACAATTGGTGATGCTAAGTTCTACAAAATTGAAGGCATTAGAGTATACTTCTACAAAAGAAACTTTAATATGTGCATATTGCATAGACTAGTGTAATATGGTGCACTGATGGTCCAGTAACCTGTGCTTTAATTGTGATTCTGGAGAAGTCAATTGAGCCTTGCTCTACAATTATAATTATTCAATCTTGCAGGTAAAATTGACTATCAATCAACATCACGCCTATAATTCTGTAGGATGAACCTGATTGATGTGTGGAGATAGATGAATGATGACATTGATGCTAGCTTACATTGATTATTCATGTTCGCAAACTGAATATTTTTTACCTGTTATATGTTTCCTACACTGGTTCTTTTTTCCCTTTGCTTCTATTCTGACGAGCGGAACAACTAACAAGTAATCCACTTTGGGAAACCGGGAAAATTGTGGATGCTGAATTGGCTTATATGCTTTCAAGGTTGCTGATGGATTGAATATAATTTCATTTTAGTTCTCTCTCATTCTCTCTCTCTTAATATGTTTGAACTTTTGAGTAATGGTTCTTGTTCTTGATATTCATGCTGTTTTCCTTTTGTATTATAAATAAATTTAAGATATTTTTGAATTAATCATCAAGAAAAATTTACAAAATGAAGCTTTTTCTTATTGTTGTGAATACTGTTTTTGCCAAAGAACTCATCTTGTCAAGAAAAATTTACAATGAGGCTTTTCCTTTTTATTTTCATTACCTTTCTATCTTTATTTATTTATTATTATTCCATACTATGTTTTTGGGTTGACAAAAGGAGTTGTAACATGAAGTGCTTGCAATTCACAATATTTTCATTAATTTCTTGCAGATTTAAGCAAATCTTTGTCAAAGTTGGGTCTGTATATTAGACAAGCATTGATAGTGGTCCCTCATGAAAGAACTACGAGTTACCCCGGAGGAGATTCTTCTTCAGACAGAACAAGAACTTCTTACAGTAATTCATCGATTGAAAATAATGGGGGATATTTTGCATCCATCAAAAGAATGTTATCCTACTTCAATCCTCTTTCCTATCTAGGTGGTGGGACAAGCTCGTCAAGTTCTTGACAAGATCAAACTGGCATATGGGAGTATAGTAGGTTAGCATACTGTACTCTGATGTTATCTGCAATATTTGTGATGAATATCTCTTTTAAGGTCACTTTTTAACGAGGGCATGACATCCACAATTAATTATAATATGTGGATACATTTTTATAATTTCTCATATCTAGGATCTAATGGCACACTTTATGGCTAGTGTTATAGATATGTTTAAATGATGCTTTGGCAATTAAGCTTTATTCACAAACAGTCATTCACTTTTCCTTCTGTTTCATTACATTAAAATGTACTTGTGAATATGTACCCCCAAAAAAAAAAAATGTACCTGTGATTCTCTCTCTAACTTTGAGTAGATTCTAGAGAAAGAAGGGTTAGTGGCTTGAGGTTGGCTGGGGCTTTGAGATTTTTGCTGAAAAAGGAAAATGGTGTCTTGCAATTGTGAACTTCCATTGAATTTATTTATTGATTTTTGTGGAAAATGCATTCAGAAGTGGAAAGTTTGTGCTTATTTATTACTCTGTTAAGATCTTATCAACTAGAGTACGGGTGGAATCCTCCGCTTGTTTCACTCATATTTTTGTTATAACTTGAGATATTTCTGGCATTCAGATATATGCCCATTTTTGATACATCTCATATTTTCGTTTATTTGGAGCATCACGCCCAAGAATGCAAGTCAGTTCTCAATGTGGCACGTATGATTTGGAGTTGCATGGAAGTGTATTTTGAAGAAATAGGGGAAGTCTCTTCATTTAGCTTGACATATACATGGTTATGGATTCAACTTGAAGAAATATGTGGAAATAATTTCGTTTAAAACAAAGAGGCCTTACCTCACCAATTTATAATATATTATTACGCATTTGGGTAACACATGAAAATTATTTTTTCTGAAACACCGGAAAAAACTATGTTGGCTAAGTGGTATCATGGGACATATTTCTTAACCCAGCCTGTTTATGATATTATAGGTCCAAATTCAGCAAATTCAGAATCACTCTGCAAGCTCTGGGAGGCCCTACTCCAGCAATTCACGTAATCAAAGCTTTTATTCACCTGGCAGTAGTGACAGCAGAAGCAGGCAACCAACAACTTCCCGTTATGGAAGCAACATTCACACACTGAAAACTGATGAAGATGATAGCCGATTCAGTGATAGGAACTCCTTCTGGAATGGAAATTCAACTCAGTATGGCGGCGACAGTGATGGTAAATAATGCTTTTGGGAGACTGTTGTTGAGTCGGATGCCTCAATTTTTCATTTCTTTACTGACATCAAAATTGCAATTATTATTGAAATAGAAGCAGTCTTAAGAGTACGTAACTGAATATTACTTGAAAAGACCACTAAAATTTGGTATACAAAGAAATATGCAATAAATTCTGTAAGGAGCAACAATTATTTATTAGGTTATAAAATACGGACACTTCAACTGTACAACATGTCCCGTTTCCAAAATTGACAGAATGTCAGATTTATTTTGTAATTTACAAAAATTAGAAACACGTTAAAAATATATTTTTTCTTTTTAGAAAACATAAAATATTTGTTTGACATCAATCATTACTCAATAAATTTGATTATTTCATTTTTGTTTAACTTTATATAAAAATAATAACTTAAAATAATATTTACGTGTCCATGTCCTATACTTGGTGACTGTATATATAGTTCGAATTGTTCCTTATCCTCTCATTTTCTTCCTATATTTTTATGTATACATGTTTATGTTAAAGAGCGTCTCATGTATTACTTTCTAGCATCAGCATCTTCATTATGGCATGTCTTCCTGTTCCTAGCACTCTAAATCTAGATATTCTCCAATTATCTAGATTATTTAATCTGTGCAATAGTGTTAATGTATAGCCAAATTGTTGATATACATCTGTAGTACACAGCTCAAATGTTTTATCATTTTGCTGACTATGAACAAGGCAAGGCTTGTTCTCTGCTCATGAGCAGATTTTCATGGCTCCTCTTTTCCAAGAAGTTGTAAACTAAAGGAGAGTGATGATGATTTGAGCAAAACCCATAAAACTTCACACTATTGTTGGGACGCCTTATTTCAGTTAAAGCTCGAATCTCACTCCCAAGCTTTGGAATTGGCAATTTCAATTTCAAGTTGCAGGTGGAGTTTCTTTATACCAAGATCCTTATCCGGTGAAGACAATGCAGCTCCACAAACAGTTCCGAATCTTTGCACTCTAATGCAGTATTTGGAATCGAATCCCTGTGTTGCTTCGACGATGCTCTGGCACTTCAATTTTCCGTCATAGCTCCATACTGCAAAAGGATTCTTAGTTTCTGCTTCTTTTGCTCTGTTTTGTCTTCTGCAGTAGCGAGACATGATTCCAACAATCATGAATATTAGAAACAGAGTACATAGAATCAGGGTTTTAAATATTAGCCTACTGTTACGTAACGCTTTTTTAGGATTTTAATTCAAAACAATTGAGGTTCCATATTTTGAAGCAAAAATATAAAAAAAGGAGTCTCTTGGAAGGCTCTGAGGTTAGGAATGGGACCTAACAAGTTGAATATTGTCAAGCTGATCGAAAATCTTGGAAATATCAATATGAAATTCTAATGTAACTGAACAACATGCCATTATGCCATTAACTAGTTGAAAGAATGAAGGAAATAGTGACGGTATGATGAAAGGGATCCTGTTCTAATCTCAAAAGAAAGCAAATATAAAAATTTTACATGTTTGCAAAAAGAGATGATAATGGTTTTATGGAATTTCGAGCAATGGTAGTAGGCATTAAAATAATAGGCTGTAAATAATATACAAAATGTATATGTATACTATTAGTTAGTAGTTTTGAACACAACACAATACAGATTTAAATATATACGAGTTTGAGCTAATTGGATATGTCATAAAAGACTCTACATCAATTAGAAAATAATTCATAGATACATCTCTATGAATGTTTCATGCTTGGTTCGCCGCAGTGAGGTGAAATGTATTCATAATTAGTTCAACTAACCTAGAGCGTAATAGATAGAGATTTTGAAGAGTGGTAAAATATTTCATTCAAAAATTTTAAAGTAGCAGTATACATAGAGTTTGAATTCCATATCTCTAATTAATTAAGAAGAGTCATATGTCAATTTATCCATTTTATTTGGTGATATTTTGCATGTTTTAAGAAAATGTTTGGTAGCCAGAGTAGTTTGGAGCTCGCTGCTTTTTTTAGCTGATCTTACATCTATTTTCACTTAAGCATAGACATGGCAAAGGAACATAAGACCGTGAACTTGATACAGGGATACACAAATACACCTCATATATTTGTCAGATATGTCACGTGGCGTATCGTTGACTAGAAACGAGGTCTAAACTTCGGATATGATAGGAACACGCAAGGGACATGGGGATAGGGGCATATCTAGGAACTAATTTCAATGGGGGCAAATTTTTATTAATGTAATAATTTTATATAATAAAATACATATTTCTAATAAATTTCAGAAGAAAATTATCACCATCAAAAGGATGATAATATGGCATTTTTTTTGTAATCCAAGATCCGAAAGAAGATTATCTAAATTGATTTCTAAATGAAATTTTTTTTGAAGAATTGGAACCATTAAATTTGCTAATAGCATCTTTATTTATAGGAGATTCTTCTACTAGTACTTTTGTTTGATAAAAAATTTGTTCATACTTTAATCAAATTGATAAAAAATTTAATCAACCATTATTGTCAATTACAATTTTAAATAGAGAAAAACAAATAATATGCATTTATTAATAATTACTGATCATATAAATAAACTAGCAACTTTGTGATTTTATGTTTAGAATAAACAATTAGTCAATAAAGAAAAACAAAAACCTTCTCAATTAATATACGATAGAAATTTTTATCATTATTTTTTAATTATTTTCTTGTCATTAATTTCAATTTTAAGACTATAAAATAATGATAAACTTCCCAAATCATTTAGCATATGAATATTTTCATTCGAATTTACACTTATAGCCTAAAGTTAAATCATATTGAAAAAAATAAAATTAATTCTAAATTCATATATCTATTAATCAAAACCACAGCTAAAAATTAAAATTATTTTGAACCAATATCTAATTTTATTTTGTAGATTTATGATTAGAAATCAATTTTAAATTCATATATTTGTTAATCAATACCACCACTTGAAAAAATCAAAATAAAAATACTATGAAATTAAAAAAAAAAAGATAAAAATAAAATGTGTAATGAACTAGAATAATATGTATTTAATAACCTCTTTATCTTGCTTTTCTCTTTAACTTTGAATTGATTGAATATTTGGACTGAAATTTGAAAGAGAATACTATAATTTTGTTTTTGAAAAGAAGAAGAGCTTGAAATATGGTTGTTGTTTTGTCTTTAAAAAAAAAAGGTTTCTTTTTCTTTATTATGAAAAAGTTTTATGCTTACATTAAATGAGTAGTTGTAATATCATAACTTTTTGATACTCTAAGTCTCTTTTCCTTTTCTTTTCTTGTTTATTAGATATACATATAACTTTTTGATTTTATTTTCTTTTATTTTACTAAAAATATATTAGTAACTAAATTAATGATTATTGATTGGTCAAATTTAGTTAATTGAATAAAATATTTGATATATTAAATATATGAGGGCAAATACAAATTTTATAATGGGGCAAGATAAAATTTTTTCATAGAAATTAAAAGGAGTATTAAGAAATCTTAGAGGTATTAAATGAGATATTTTGGGGGAATATGGGGACAAGTGCCCCTATTGCCCCCATAGTACATTCGCCGCTGCATTGGAATGGACACGGTTGGAGGTTCTTGGTTGGCCAAACAAGTTGAAGACAAAGCCACCAAAGCCATCAAACTCGATCCCAAGGATGCCACTACTCACGTTCTCAAAGTCTTAGCTCTCAACTCCCTCAACGTGGCTCTTTCCCCGCTAGCAGTCAAGTCTTTGAGTGATAAAGAGAGAGAAGACGCGCTGTTCAAGAGAGCAGAGTTGGTGATGGGATGAATCAAGTTGATTCGGTGATTGAGGATTTGACTCAGTATGTGAAGCTTAATAATTAAATCAAGATGAAATTTTTGTTTAATCATTTTAAAATTTATGTTAATCTAATAAATATGATTTATATTTTCTAAACCATTTTTATATAAGTCAAATTTAAGTGAATTGCTTTTAAGCATAATATTTATAAGGATAATTAATTTTTTTATTATGTCATGTTCCTATTGTTAGAAATAAATACAAGAAAATAGAGTAGGATAATTGTTAATTCAATATTCAAAATAGTAGAAATGGAAAAATCAATCTGAGGCCTGTGTAGCACACAGTTTCCTTAAGACAAATTCGCCTCCTACACGGGTGTTTAGGATAACTGGCGTTTGTCTCCCAGGATACAACAGAGTCCAAGTAGTTGTTGAACACATAACACCTACTTACAGCGAACTTTGTTTTGCCACAACCTCTATCACTTGAGAAGAAGAAGGAGAAGAAAGAAAGAAACTATCAAAGTATGATTTCTTGAACAACTTAGAAATTCAAGCATAAACCACCTATTTATACTAGATAGAGGAGACAATTGATTAATTGTGATTAATTTCCTTTAAAGGCTGTCAATAATGCCTTTGTAACTCTCAAATAATGGTGAAATTAATCTTTGAAACATCAGAAATTGACATTCCAAAAGACATGAAGCTCAAAAATTCATTCTGGAACAGAATCCACACGGGCGTGTGGATCCACACGACCGTGTGGATCTGCCTTATACTCCCCTGCAGGCAAAATGACACGACCGTGTGGATCCACACGGGCGTGGCAGAATGCCAACCGTGTGGATCAACACGGGAGTGTTGCCAAATTTTCTAGAAATAAAAAAATAAATTGAAAAAATTGGGCTTGTTCAGGACCACGAGATTTTGGGCCGACATTCGTGTACGCAGGTCGTGCACCCACGTATTGGGCCATCCCGGCCCATGGATTTGCACCCCCCCTGCGCCTGAGCACGCGAGAGAGAGTCTTGCATTCTACTTTTCTTACTCACGTAAGAAAGCATTTCTATATATAAACACAAGTCCAACTACAATTCTTAGTGATGTGGGACAAATTTCCACTCACTTTTCACCTTTAAATCTCCTTATCATGGAGCTTACTTTGAGCTTCAATTTCTATTCACACATTTTTCATTTTGAGCATATGAATACATTAATTCATAGTCCTCATGTTAAAGAACATATATCCTGGTCTTTTTCCCAAAACCGAGTTGTGGGACCCACCCGAATAATCATCTCAAAATGGTTCATAATCACAATTTTTCCAACACCTATAATGTCCGTATCCTAATTTTTTAAAATTTGTCATATTCCCGTCTTTCATTGTATCGTATTCCAGTATCCATATCCGTGTTTGTGCTTTTTATGCTATTCTCAATCTTGATTTTGAGGATTGGGTTATGCATACTCTTCGAAATGCATTTTGTGCAAGAGAGAGCAAATATTTGTTGGTTCTTGTGGAAATGGAGGAATGGCTTGGTGGTTAACAATTTGCGTGTTAATGGCTTGTCAAATCCAAAAATCACAGTGCAAGCCGTCAAAACTACCCGTAATGCCTTTGATTCTTCGGCGTCGGTTGGAGAGAGATTGAGTCGTCTCTCTCGCACGGGTTCTTTTATCTTTTGCATGAGGCCTCCAATCTGGTGTTGTTTTAAATTCAGATGGTGCGCTCAATTGAGGATAGAAAATTGTACATCATTAACTTTTTAAAACGTATATAACAGTATATAAATTTATAACATTTTCTAAGATTTGCATTATTTGAATGATATTTGAAGTTTATTTTTGCATCTCTTATTTAGAATCTTAACTTTTTGCATCTCCTGACTTAGGGTTCTGGCTCCTCCACCGAGAGAGTAATAAATACAAAATAACTTGGGGCTGAGAACTGCTGGTGGGGTTTTTCGCGAAGGTCGCTGGTAAGGAGGATTTTCTGAGGCTAGGCAATTTAACGTTTTTAGAGCTGAGTTGTGAGGGCTCTTTAATGGGTTGCAATATGCTTGAAAAAAGGGTTGGAGGAAGGTTCAAGTTTAGAAATTTAATGAAGAATAACAGTTTGCATTGAGTTGTCATAGTAGTCTTTTTGGTGCCCTGTTTTCATTAATTTGGATTTCTTTCTTCCCTTTTTTTCCTTGGGATTTAAGCTAATTATAAGAATTTAATTTCTATTTTTTCTTTGACTAGGTAATCTAAGTAATTTATTTGCTTTTTTTTTTTTTTCCACCCCACACTATTTGATAGAAAGGATTTAATTAAGACTGCTTTATTGGAAAATTACATCAAAGAAATTATGTAAATCACTGCAATTTCCACGTTCTTTCAGTTCAATGATGACCATATGCTAATTACAGAACCAAAACCATACATTTAATATTAACCAAAGATGAAAATTACCTTGATATGAACCCATAAAATCAATTCCATTGCATTACATCTGCTCTACATATAGTGATGGATAGCCAGCAAATACGGATGTGAAAGTCTACCAAATTAGGGTTCTCCCATCAAATACAGATCAAATCTCTGTTATTTAGAAATAGTTCCAATTTGCAGTATGACATTATATTAATGGCTTAGTAAAGTTATTTATCTGACAAATATACAAAATCTGTAAATGATTGCAAGAACTCAGATTACTCCATGAAAATATGCTTGGAATTAACAGCAGCAGCGGAAATGTTACAATTCAAACTCGAGAAGCATTGTTGAGTATGCTAACCTTAAGAGGAGAAGATTATCATTCAGTTATTCTACTGCATGATACAAAGATCCTGTTTAGTGATGGAGTAGCGTCCGATTGCATTTCCAGGTTCCATGATAAACTGTTCTTGAAATGTGCCCATGCGCTTACTAGGAATATCAATTGAGAGATCTTTAAAATTTGGCAATCCCTCCACTTGTAAACCATCTCCACATATTAAGAACTGGTTTCCAACTATAAAGGATCCAGATACACGGATTGCCACTCCTTCCTGACCATAAGCACGACACTGTAGCTTTTCCACGATGTGAACAAGTCTTTCAGGAGGCCAATCACCAGCCAATGTACTTCGAATATTTGACAAGGTTGCGAATATATCTTTAGGACCAACAAATTGTTTCCCATTAAAACTAGAAAAAAGCAAAAAAACCTATCTCAGCCTTAAGATGTAAGAACACAGAATTAACCGGCATTTTCAAATTCTAACACAAACAAAAGATGGAGGCTCTGCATTTTTTATGAAACATATATTTTAGAGCATGTTTGCCTTTTCAAGGAAAAAATAAAAGCTGGTCAACAGAAAATGCTTTCTTCAACAAAGGGAAAGCAGATAATTTTTTTCTGCTTTGATAATGGGAAGTCATTTGACTTCTACAAACCCACAAAAAGGAAGTTACCAAAAACGAAAGTACACATATTTAAGTCTTCTACTTATTATAGACAATTAAGACTGTAATATACCCTGTATAGCATATACTTTCTCTCTTTTATTCAATTAGAGGTCAAAATTAAAAGCATAACCAAGTCCCTGGAGGTCCAAATATTCTTATATTCTTCTTTGATGAGAAAAATTTATCAGTTTCTCATAACAATCCAAATTTCAGAAAATAAGTTCTAGTGAATTCAAGGTGTGAATCAAAATACCAGAAAGATAGATCATCACCTCTGGAATATATTTTTTTGCACAAAAATATGGCCTTCAATTAGAGCTTGCCAATACATTGGGTGGTTTATTACCAAGTGGCCAGCCCGTGCTTACTTCTTAAGCTGATTCCTCAGCATGTACAGATAAAAAGCCCTAAGATCTTCTCCATTATCACTATGACCAAATATAGACTTTCACAAAAGATGTTGGATTATAGTTTCCTTAGGATTCACAAGTCCTAAGTGCACCTGACCATTATAAACATTTTTATCTGTTAAAGATAATAGCCTCTACTCTCTAGCCTAAAAAATTTAAAAGATTTTGTACCATGTATTTCTATAACTGTATTTTCTAAACGTTTATAGTTCGTCTTCTGTGATATCTACATCATGAAATAATGATTTTTCTTTTGAGACAGGAGAAACTTGAGTTAGGCCCGTGATTTTATAGACATAACGATAAAAGAAAGAAAACCCATCCAATTAAATCTTCAGGGTTCAACTATTAAAACAGCAAGTGCTGACTTCTCATACTAATTTCTCAGCACATCCAAACCCCAAGATCATCTGTATTATCACTATCACCATCATATAGTTTCATAAATATAGTTTTTAATAGAAGTTTTTTGGGTTATATAAGTTTAGATTTCACTTGTCCTAAGTTTTCTTGACAATTATAAACATTTTTATCTGCAAAGAAAAAGGCCTCCAGCCTTGAAAATTAAAAGATATTTTATCATATAATTCAATAACTTCAATTACTCAACATTTATAGTTTGCTTTCTGCGAGATCTAAACCATGAGATAATGATTTCTTTTTTGAGACTGCAGAACCTTGAGTCTCTTATAGCTGTATATGTTAAATCTTTGCAGTTCTAATTGTTAAGATATTACAGCTGTATATGCCCGTAAATTCCTATAACTATGCTCCTATAACTTAGCCATAGATTAGGATGATTTGATGATTTTATTCTCCTTTCCTTATTTACATTGTATAATCAGTGTACATCAGTATATGCACCCATTTGCTTGAGGGAATAATCAAGCATCCTAATTCCCCTCATTCTCCTCTAATCTTCTCTTTCATTTCTTTAAATTTCACAAATATTTCAAAAATTTATCTAGAAATACAATTTCTCTCATTCCATGGAAAATTTATGAAAAAATATCTTCAAGTAATTAAGCAACTAGAAGTGCCAATAACAATAACGCCTAGCATGATTGGTTTCTGCACAATCTTTAAAATTGTAAGGATTTGGGAGTGTCAAATTCATGGTGGCGCATTAGGAATATGGAAGGTTAGCCTCTTTGTTTAGGGTTAACCTAGAAGAAGAATAATACCTAAAAGTCGAGTCTTCATTGTACAATGATTTTGTGTGTTGCCAAAGCTCATCCGATCCATCAAAAAGTAAGTAATAGTGTATTGTCAGCATCTGGTCATGCAACGAAATGCATTAAAATTCAATAAGGAGCAAATGACCAATGATCAATGAGTTTTCCTTTAATGCAACCTTTATAATTTCAATATGAAATATATTGATTAGATTTTGCATTACTACTAGAAAGAACATATAATATACACAGGAAGCAGATAAAATAATGAAAGATCTTGTGGATCCATCTAAAATAAAAATGAGTGAAGGGGGTGGTTTCAAAGTCTGTTTATGCTTTCGATGTCAGAAGGGTGGAATGAATGTGCACACTTAGAAAATATGCATCATAAAAGACTCATAAGTTGAACATAGACAAAATGTTGCAAGTTTGACATAAGATCAAACGAACTTTGACATGCTTATTTGATAGATAGGTAGTGTACATTCCAACAATGTCACCTGCTTATTTAATGGATGTTGCCATAATTTGAAATATCACATACTTACATCTGCCAAATCCTTCATCTTTTGAGTCGGATCAAAAACACTTTGGACAAAGGTTGCTAGGTCAGCACTATCATGAGCATACTTCGTAATGAATTGGTGCGAAAGAAGCTGCATTTTGAAAAGACCATCTAAATAAAGATATTTGAAGAAATATGTCGAAGCCCCTTTCTTTAGGGCTAACTTTCCTTGTCTGCAGTCCCTACTCAATTAAGTTCCTCAAGATTAAAATAAGTTTTGATTGCCATTGAGAAACCCATGCACTAACAAAAATCAATGTGCTCATTGCTGAATTTGAATACTGGAAGCAGGACAAGATCTCTATAAAAGATGTTAAATTCATTATTTACACACACACACACACACACACACACATATAAGAACATTTCAGATTCTAAAAATCAGTCAAAACTAGTTTACCTGCTCCGCTGTTGGCCTGGCATCTGGGTCCTTCTGGAGGCAAGCATCAATAAATGAGCAGAACTCAGAAGAAAAATTGAGCTTGGATGGTGATGGTGATGAGTCTTCCAAGATCTTCATGAAACTACGAATAACTTAGTTGCACAGTAACGAAATGATGCATTGAGAAGAAAACTTTCACTCAAACACATAAATGCAGATAAACGAAATACATTGCATAAATACATCATTTCACCTGTAACATAAGATTGACAGGTCCTTCATTAGCACTGTATGGGAACTCCCCTGTTCCACACTCAAAGAGAGCAAGACCAAGGCTCCAAATATCAGCTGGATAAGAATAACTATCATTTCGAATCCGTTCAGGTGACATGTATGTGACAGTCCCAACAAAAGTAGCACACTGGCAAATTTTAACATTGAGGAAAAGTTAGCAACAATTCCATCTATTGTTTCTAAATAACAAGAAAATAAGGAAAACTAAGAGAAATTAATACAAGAAGGAACAACCACAAAAAGAAAAAAAGGGAAATGAACTAAGTAGCACGTATCACTAACCATTGCCATTGAATTCTCCAAGCCAGCACTTATGCCGAAGTCTGTAATTTTTGGCTCCCCTTTGAGATTCACAAGCAGATTTGCTGGTTTTATGTCCCTGTGAACTAAATGTCTAACTCCATGCAAGTAGCTTAGTCCCTTGAAGGAGAAAAAGATGGATTAAAGAAAAATATTGATAAACACAACTGGAAAGAATGATGCACGTGTCAGTCTTACTTAAGCAATTGTAACATGAAATACAAACTAATTTCTTACATGTAGAAGCTTTCGAAACATATGTGAAAGCACTGGTTCTGGAATCCTTTTCCGCACTCGTAATATATCTGCCAATGACCCTCCATCCATGTATTCTAAAGCTATGCTTATTTGCCCAGAATCAGGAGTATAAAATGCTCCATGGAATTCCACAAGACCCTCATAACAAGGTGCCTCACACAATGTCCGTATTTCAGTTAGAAGCTGTTGTCTTTTCTCCTAATAAACAAAAACAAAATGAAGCACAGAAGTCAATGCTAAAGTTGATGAAAACTTAGAGCAATAGTACTTCTAAATTGAAACTCCTACTCACAGACAAACTTTGCTGGCATGGTCTGCACACTATTAAAATGCAGGTAATATCATACGAGCTATGAATTATCATTTTAAACACAAACAATAATGCTTAGTTCACTTCTTTAAAAATAATAGAAGTTAGATCAAGCTAGAATACCCCCATAATGATATCTATAATGATGCTTTTTATAGATAATAACAAATGTACACTATAAACACTTAAAAATTATTATACAACTACAAAACTCTAATTTTAGTAGACTAAATGAATAGTTATTTCTTGCACTTGTCGATATGATATTTGTTTTGATCTTCAATACATGGCCAAAATTACTTGTAAGGGAACACTCAGTCAAAAAAGATATTGATTCAATGTCCCTCCTAAGCAAAAAATAAATGGGCAAATCATTCTCATATCAAGACTTTAGCAGAAAATAAGAACATTCAATAATGGTCAGAGATGCTAACCTTTTCAAAAATATTAATTTTCTTGAGAGCAAGAATTCTATGAGTAGGAATGTGTATAGCTCTTTGAACAACACTGCTGGCACCACTACCTATAGCCCCGAAAAGTCTCATCTCATGGGAGGCACATCGATATGTTTTCTCACTATGGTCTGTTTCATCTACTGGTGAAGAAGTACATTTTTGCAATCCCAGCTCATTAATGTTGTACACTCCATATGATCTACTTAATAAATTAACAGTTCCGCCATCTGACAGCTTCACATGCCCAATAATATATCAGCAATATACCATCCAATTACGTCATTTATCCACTAATTCTTTTTCCAAGGGACACTTACCATATAAGAATCACTAGGGTCCAAGGTTGACCCTGCTGAGAAACCCTTCTCAGCATCAAACAACGGTGCAAGCTTCTTTTTCAATTCCTCCAAACCCGCCATAATAGTTTACAAAGTTACAACATCCGCAGCAGAAACAACAAATCCTATTGATTAGTTCAATCTGCAGAAAAGATATCTACTCATTACTCTTGAATTGTAAACAAGTGACGTCTTAACATATTCAAGATGTAAAACTCAACATAAACTTCAAAATCTCAAGCTCATCCACTTCTTCCTCTACCTCACACATTGTGATTTGCAGATAAAATGTTATAATAATGCAACATTAGAAAATCTTATCAGTGCAAACAAATTTCCTTAATAAATTTGTGACACTGCATACCACAAGGAATTTGAAGGTGTGTGATATTATCATGTTGAAGTAGAAGAGGTTGGACAAAAGTGTAGAATTCTTCACAGCAAGGTAAGCCGGGGGGAAAAAGATACGTGATATTATTATCATAATGTCAACATTGAGAATATAATATCAAAAGTAGTAGCAAAGCTGAATATAGCAGCTGAACAGCTTCCTCGCCCTTATAAAATATCATGAATTAGAAAAGGTGATGAACTCACTGTCACTTGACGGTCTTAGGTATGCATGGTTAGATAGGTGATACTTGTGAGGATGAGGTATGATGTGATATTCTATACATGAATATTTGCTAGATTTAGTTGGTTGTCCTGATTTGCATGATCATGATACAAATCACCATAAAAGGCTGAAATTCAGCCGCTGAATACAGACACCTTTTACAATGTCTATAAAAAGCACTGCATCCTTTGAAAGATGAACCAGCCAATGCTGCATGTGGGGTGGTTATTTTTTCAAATCCAACCAAACTGAAACAAAAAATTTTGACTACATTTAATGTCACATCCATTACCACGCATCATTGCCTTAAATTTTGATAGACAACGTGGAGAAATTGTCAAAATACACACTTCTACTTGAAACCGCAAACTCATATTGAGATTCATACAGATAAGAACCATTACGCTATGAAATGCCAATCTATGCTATTGAATTTTTCTTTTAATGATTACACAGTACAAAAATCAAACAAACTTCTTCACTCAGCCTACAAGAAACTAATTTGAAGCTCAATTTAGATAAAAATGAATTTTCAAATTAAGCATCTTCATATATTATTGTATCACTAACTTCCCAGAACATTCATCAGGGAGAAAGAAACTACAAGTTCATTCGATCAATCAAATAAGACAGCAACGAAAAAAAATTGAAAAAAAATTCTGCAGAAAAGAGTACTTACAAAGATGCCAATGCAATATGCTTCAAACTCATAAGATATCCATAACAAAGGATTTACATCTTTTTCTAACAGAAAACTGCGGGATTTGATCTAAAAAGAGAAAAAAAAATCAACAAATGATTACAAGACGAAGAGGGAATTCTGAATCTGATCACTGTAAAATGAGAGAGGAATTTGGGAGTCCAATGTGTTGGGTTTTCTAAATGCCACGACACAAAGGAAAGAAAGCAGCAGAAAGCGGAAAACGATTACGATGCAATAGTTAAGAAAATCCGAACCGAAATTTATCCTCTTTTTCTTCTTTGATCCGAAAAACAAAATCATAATCAGGCCAAAGTACAAATTTGTCATCAAAAGAAGAGTTAGCCCCTAACGTATTATTTAGTATAATTATATCAATTAATTGTGAAATTGGTCCAATGGAATCTCTCAAGTTTACAACCTTTACCACTATTAACTTTTAACTTTTGTTGTTGAGTGAATTCAATTGTCACATTGACCAATTATATTGCGACATATGTCATGAAAATTTATAAACTAATTGTACAAATTTGCCCCTAAAGTATATTCGAAAAAACAAGTTAACCTCTAAAGTATACAATCGATCCAATTATATCCCTAAACTATGAAATCAGTTCAATCGAACTCTTCAAATTTGCAGCCGTTACCCAGTATTAACCTATGGGTTAAGTGAACTCGGTTGCCATGTAAATCAATCATATTGTGATACATGTCATGAAAATTTATGTGTTCATCTATCAATACAACGTTATTTGAAGTAAATTTTTTAAAAAAATCCAAACAGTGCTGTTTTGGACATTAATAATAATAATAATAATAATAATAATAATAAATCAATTATAAAGTACCGAATTTATTTCAGAAACCCTAAATTCTCCTTTAGGAAAAAAAAAGTAATAATTAATCTCACCAATCAATTCAGTTGCTAAACTAACAATCCAAAAATTAAGTTATAACTACGAAAATTTGCAAAGAACAACACCAGAGCAACCTTCTTGACCTACACAATATAAGCATAGATAATTTTAAAAAAAAAAAAGAAAATAAAATAAAAAAGAGAAGTACTTGAAACAATTAAAATTCGTGAATACCCAAAAATAAGAAAAAATGGGGAAACATAAATTTACAAGTTTTGAAGAACTTACAAAGAACAATTGGATATTCAAGTTGACAAATATGAAGTTAAATTTACATGAAAAGGAAAAATTAGAAAGAATTGAAAGGCTATTAAATCAAAAGAATTGTAATAGAGTGAGCTCAGTGGCTGGGGCTAAGATGGATCGTAGCTAAGATGGATCGTAGAAAAAGAAGAGACGGCCTGGCTTATGTTTGAACAGATAAATCTTTGAGAGTTCAATTGAACTGATTTCATAGTTTATATGTATAATTGAACCGATTGCATACTTTAGGGGCTAACTTGTTCTTTTAGATCTACTTTAGGGATAAATTTGTACTTTTAGCTTATAAATCTCCATGACACGTATTGCAATATAATTGGTCCACATGACAACCGAGTTCACTCAACGGCAGGAATTAACGATGGGTAACAGCTACAAACTTAAAGGGTGCAATTGGATTAATTTCATAGTTTAGGGTATAATTGTATTGAGTCATATTTTAGAAACTGACTCATTCTTTTTGATATATTTTAGGGACAAATTTGTGCCTTTGACCTAATAATTATATTAATGAGCACCCAAACTCCAGTTAAGTCTTTAACATTAAAGAAAAATAATAATTTAAAAAAAAACTTATAATGATTATATTTATTAAAATTATTTTAATTTGGCATAAACCAGGCCCCTTTACCCCTAATCGGTTTTTGGTTTTATTTGTCATTTAAATGTTGTTTTTGGACTGAAATTTAAAAAATAAAGTAATTATCCACAATTTGTTTATATGGCAACCAGTGTACAAATTACCATAGATGACTACCACATCAGTAAATTGTTGTTAATTGTGTCATTTTTAAAATTTTTAATGTGGCTATTATGGTAAAAAAAACAACTGCCAATGGGCAAATATAACCAAAAACTTATTAAAGGGACAATCTAAAAAAAATGGATAAATTGGAGAATGCATATGGCTTAAGACTTTTAATTTTCATTTGTTTCGATAATATCCATACAAGTATATTTTGGACAAAACAGGTTTATTAATAATTATCATCAGCAATGTTATAAAATTCGGTCTAGTCAATGAATCGGAAAAAACAGAAGATTAAGAGTTAAAAGTTTAATCTTATATTAAACATATTTCATACATACAATATATTCAAGATAACATTTATAATTCAAATTAAATATTAACTATATTAAAAAAAAAATTCTCATATATAATAACATTTATATTGATATGTATTACTTTAATAAAAATAAAAATAATTTATTTATATATTTCATAAATTTTAAAAATTAATATAGTTAAATAGATAATATGCTTAATTACCAATTAAATCATGAACTATTGGGCTTTTTACATTTATATCACCAACAACATGTTTTATCGAAAATAACAGCATGTTGAATTTGTTAGAACATTTGTAGTATCTGATGACAAATTTCGGCTAAGTTGAGAATGTGGATGTCAGCCTTGATATTTTATAAAAAAATTATCTGACTCGGCAAAATTTTTCTCGTCAGCACTAAACAAAAACGACGTTGTTTGAATAAAATACATTCTCTCACATTTAAAAGCATAAACGTCCTTCTGTCTTCCTTGTACCTTCAACTCGAAATCCCTAGTTGTAGTTCACATTCTTCCCTTCTTCTCTCTTCACTCATCACTCATTAGTCAAAATATCTAGCTCAAGTTCTATGGTTTATTAAGTTACAATATCGCATAATACAAGTGGAAGGAGCTCAGCATCTATATCATTGAGGATTAAGGGAAGTTGTAGAGAAGGAGAATGCCATTTGCTTACCTCTTTAACACTCTAGAATCTAGGTTGAAGGTTTCTTAGATGCCCTTTGTGAGAACATGTGAGTTTGTGCTTATTTGTGGTGTTAAACTCATTTGTGGGTTACCAATTGTAATATTTTTGGTTGTTTATATGGTTGAATGGTAGATTGGAGACTGCCGCTATTTTGAATGAGTTGATGAACATTATACTTGGCAAGTGAAAGAGGTTCTAGTGAAGATAATAAGGTAGAAGTAATGAATTTAAGAAAAGTTGAAGAATTCACGAACATACGAAGAAACTTGCAAAAAAGCTTAAACTTTTAGAAGAAAGGAATACTAGTTTGCAAATGAATTTGAAGAAATGTGAAAAAGAAAGGAATGACTTGTTATGTGTGGTTTACAACTTAAGTGAAGCAAAGGAGATTGAGCAACAACTTAAAATTAAGTTTAATATTGTAAAGATAATGTTTGTATGTCTCATAGCATTTGCATTTGGTTATATATTGAAGAGAAATGATCCACATGGGATACTTGTAAAATTTCTTCCTAATTAATAAAATTTATAGTTAGAATTATGGGAGCAAAATTCAATAACATCAAATTGAGAACAAAATGATTCAACTATTGACACATTGTGCCTACTATCAACGAATTGCTTCAAATTGATTACATACACTATGATTACATTCAACAAATTGCTTCAACTTGAAATTGCCATTCATATTATCAAAATGGCTATTGGCACATTTTGGATTATGCCATTCATACTATCAAAATAGTTGTCATAGCTATCCTTATACCGATCCAAAATGACATAATCCTACACAAATCCAAAATGGCATAATCCAAAATGACATAATCCTACGCAGATCCAAAATGGCATAATCATAAGTAATCCTAACATAGTTAAAATAGTCCAAAAAATTCAATCACATAGCTAACATCCCTAATCATTTAATATCTGAAGCTTTTATTTGTGATAGTTGATTTATGACTTGGAATCACATCAACATGTGGATTAGTTGACATTAGCGGAGGTTTTGTTACTGATATAGATGCTGCATATACTGGCCTTGTTGAAGGTTCTACATCTGCGAGGGTAGCTGTTGATGGCTTTGCTAAAGTAGAAGCAATTGTCAGTCTTGCACTAATCACAAAATTAATTCGTGTTTCACCTAGCTTCTATATAACCATTCATAAAATCTCTATGAACATGTAAAAATACCAAAAAAAATACATTTATAGTTGTACCGAAAGCATTAAGTAATCTCGTTACTTACTCTACAGTAAACATTCCCAGAATCTACAAAAATTCTCACACCATATCCTTGTCTAGTTTATACCATACTTGCAGTCATGAGAACTAAAATACAAATTGATAAAAAGAGCATAATATGAATTTCACAGTCCATACATGTACCAAATTTTCTTCTCTGAATTCATTTGTAACTTCCTTATTAACTGGTGGAGCAAACATTCTTAGTCTCGGTTGAGCATTCCTAGTTGTAACCCTTTGTCCTTTTCTTGGTGGTGGACCATTACCTTCCTTTCTTGGTCTCTCACTTTTTCCCTACATGTCAATGCATTTGTATTTAACACTACACTAAGATGATATCATCACCATTAGTTAAAGACATTTTAGGGTGAAGTTAGTAATCATACCTTTGGTTTTGGTGTATTTACATCAATTAAGGTAGCATTCCTTGTCACTTTGCATGGTCATTTGTTATGATCATATTGACCATAATTTATACACTTCATCTTTGATCCTATCTTTGGCAACATATTTGAGGTTTTTACATTTTTTTTTCTCTTCATGGGGATCTTTCCTTCGATTCTTTTTTGGTCTACCAGGAAGTAAGACAAAACTAGTAGTAGTGGTGGTGGTGCATTGACTTTTGGCCAATCATTAGGTCCATTAATAGAGCAAGGCTTTCTCATATGCAGTAGTGTAGGTTTGTTTGGTATAGAAACTGTCTATGTAGTTCATAGGTTCATCCCTCACATGATAAATAAAAAGCCATTGAATGACAAAATGGGATACCTGTTAACTCTCAAGCCCTACATGTACAACTCTTGCCTACTAAATCAACTATATATTTCTTCTTAAAAAACTTAACCTCATACTTCCTTCCTACAGTACCCTTCATAGAACAAAACTCAACAAGCTTTTGTATTTTATCTAATTTTTTCTATGCGAGGACATATGACAACAGAATAATTTTGAATGCTTTTAATAGTGTCATGCATCCTAGTCATTAAATGAATCCTAATATCTTCTATGTCAGAGAGGTACTATAAAGACCATCACCTTTAGCACTTAATATACAAATTTATTTAATAAAGGCATTCTTCATTAACTTTAGTATTCATAAATATGAATTGATATCAATCTTAAACTAATTAATGAAGTCTATGATATAATGCATAACATGAAAGAATTCATGATGAGATCATGATTGTGAGATTCTTATCATGTGTAATTATATTTATATATAAAATTCTCTAGTCATAGGATTAACGAGACTGGACATTGTTAGTCCGAATCGACTGTCATATGTTATGCTTCTTGAATGGCTCAAGTGATTGATCTCATAAATCATAAGCATAAGATGTTTAAAGTTAACATATGGATGGTTGCTAAGTGTAGGCAAGTACATCGGATGACCTACTGTGAGAATCATCATATGGATCATTTATTCAATATCAATGATGATCTCATCATAGCAAGCGTATAAGTATCCTTAGACTTGAGGTGCTCAAGATTATCTTGGATATTGATTTTGATACTTTGACATCTTTCATTGTTACTTTATTGAGGTTGCTCGTAGGGGAATGATTGGGTATGGACTAAGGTATTCGAAAATAGTTGAGTAGCTAATAAAGGATTCACCATTCCTAATAAAAAGAGTGTATACCTATGGCCGTTTATGGAGATCATTACTCGAGAATCTCTAACTGGAGTGGAAATGATTTAAAAAAAGTCTTCAAGCACATGACTATAGGGTAAAAAGTCTCACAAACAAGAACTAATATCATTCAGACTAGGTGTGATATAGTAAGTCTAGTGGAAGTTAATACATAGTCCATACTTTGAACCGAATGAGGTATAGTAAGGTGAAAGGATAATTTGCACAATGCACTTATCGATAGAAGGGTTCGAAGTCAAACTACCGACCTTTTTGGTCAATTAGGAGCCATGATGTGTAGCTAGACACCGCTCATGACTTGCTCAAATTATGTAATAATTTGAGTGGCCAACATAGCCATAAGAGTGCAATGAAAGAATAAAATGGAATTGAATTTGATCCAAGTTGTAAAGAGAAAATTTAGACATGACAGATTTGTGGATACGAAAAAATTTCCCAAGTGCTGAAAAAGTTTCCTAAATGAAGAAAAGCTTCGTGAGCATGAGATGCTCAGTATGAGCACGTCAACGGGCCAGTATTGAAATGCTACAGGCCTATGCTAGAGTGATGCTGGCCTGTGCTGCATGTAGTAGGCCTGCTAGCGGGCAGCTAGCAGGCTCGCACGACTAGCAGCCCACCGATCATGGCATTCCTTATCCAATTTGGACTCCTTTTTATGTATTCTATTTGGAATTAGATTGCTTATGCCCTAGGGCAAATAGAACACATATAAAAGGGACTTTAAGGCCAAAATTAAAGTAGCCATACCTGAGAAAAAATTAATTAGAGAATTAATTTATTCTTCTTTCTCTCCTGCATTAATTCTCCATACTAGCACCTTGGATTTTTAATCAACTGTTTTCGTTGCTGGTTTCTTGAATCCTCTTTACGTGGACTTTATTAGAGACTTTTATAGTTTGGAAAGTGATGGTCTGCTACAACCCACTTGAAGGCAAAGGAACTTGAAGAGATTTTAAAGGTAAATCTGTAAACTATGTTAATTGTGTTAATTAGTTATGAAATTCATAGGGCGGTCCATGGTTTAGGTTTATAAAAATTTTAAATTCTGTTGTGCTTATGTATATGATATGTTTCTAGAAACCCAATATTTTAAATTCTGTTGTGCTTATGTATATGATATGTTTCTAGAAACCCAATATTCTAACATGTCAATGATTACTTGGTTCTAGATTTTACTATGAAGCCATTGAAAGTTTCGCATATGTTGTTATCTATCATATCACTTTTTGTCCAAAAGCATATTAATGATTTTACAAAAAACATGTGGATTCTTACCAATAAAAGCTTTATATGCCTCAACTGACTTTTCTTTTAACTAATTTAGTTTAGAGTGAAACTAACTCTCATATGTACTTTTTGCAGCTTCCCATAATATCTTCTTGTATTTAGACCATTGAATAATTTCTTCCAGTTTGCATATTATGTCTAGCACAATTTCTGTGTTGAACATTTGGGACCAACTTTTTAATACTGCATAAAAGCCCCTGACACAAATACAATAGCAATAGTTAATACAACAAGTGCATGTAAAAGTGAATGAAATCAATAGCAACTCTTCACGTAAAAGTTAATATGGAATATTTTATCTTCTATTGGTTAGATATAAAAGTCCATCCAAATCCATTATCTAAATGCAACTCTTTAAACCAAACTTGGAAAAACCAAGTCCATGTCTCTTATTTTCTTTCTCCACAACTACCTATGTAATTAGGTACATTTTGTTATTGGAGTCCTTTGCAACAATCACTAATAAGGCTCCTACCAAAATTGTTTTTAGAAAACATGCATTAAATCTAATTAGCTTTTTCCATCCATTAATGAATCCCTTGCGTAAACAACTAAATCATATGTAAAACCTCTAAAACACAGGTCTTCTACTTTCGTCCATATCACACTTTAGTTCAAATCTCCTATCTCTATCCATTCTTCTCAATTTAGCTATATATGATGGCAACTTGCAGTAATGCTCATCAAATAATCCTTTTATATTGTTCAAAGCCTTCCATTTTGCTCTGTAGCATTGCATCAATGTGACATCAATCTTATAAATTAGCTGCACATCGTCTTACATTTCCTTTGTATTGGAATTTGGCCTCCATCGAATTATAGGTAAGAACTTGTTAGCCAACCATTCACAAGTGGCTTGTCTATTCTTATTAATTCAAGAACATGTGTGAACTAGATCTAATCTTTTAATTACAAAAGTCTGCTGATTTCTAAGTTTGCTTGCATAAAGACCCCAAGGACAGTCCTTGTAACATTTTACTTCAATCTTCTCTGAAATACTTCTAACCCATCTAATGTTATGCCCAATTTCATATAGCTGACTTGCACTATTGTACATCTATAAATTGCATACCCAACTCCAACACTAGAGTCTTATAGTCACACTTTAGGTTATATAGATGTCTTTTCACTCTTTTCTTGTAATGCCCGTAATTTAGGTTCGGATAATTAATATATTTAATTGCCGGAATTAATATTATTAGAGTCTAAAATTGGGGTTTAAAGATTAATAAAAGATTTTATTTTTGTTGTGGGTGATTTAATTAAAAAATATAAAGTTGAGAAAAGTTATAAGAAAAAAGCAAAAGCCAAAGTTTTAAGTGGATATTTGGCAAAAACAAGGAGGGACCAAAGCGACATATTTACTAAAGTATAAAAACCCTTCTTCTTCCTCATTAACATCAGCTCCAAACCCTAACTTTTCCACCCAAATTCGTGCTCCCTCTTCACCCATCCATTTTCCTACCTTTTTTCACCCAAAGGAAGCCAAAATTAGCAAAAACTAAAGGAAAAATCACTTATATAGCCCAAAACCCTTTAGAAAAGAAGAAAGAGGAAGTTGTTGGAGCTAAAGAAGTTATTTTCTTAGAGAAAGAAGAAAGGAATAAGCTAAACACTTAAATCCATATTGTCTTTGGTAAATGAAGAAGTAAGTGAAGTTAAAAGTAATCTTGTCTTCTTCTTTTCTCTTGTTTTCTACCATTTTTATGCTTAGTGGAGACCCATTTCATATGAGTTAGTTCTTTAGTCAAACTACAGTTTTGAAGAGTTAAAACTCTTTCTTTTAGGTTCTAGATTAGTTAAAGAAGAAACTTGACATGGATTTTGAGTTAAAATAGATAGTTTGATAGTTAAAGTTGGGTTTATATTTAAAGAGTAGAATTATATTACATATGTTTATTCTTTGGCCTAAAAGAGGCATATTGATGCTTGAGGGCTTAAGGTTTTTGAGGCTCCATTTGAGGTTAGTACATATATGCATGTTTATTCTAAAACTCATGTCATTTGCATTTTTGAAATGGTGGTTGTTATATCTTGATGATGATTGACATAATATTGATATTGGAAATGATAATTATGATGATTTATGACTATTGAGGATGTCTATGAATTTAATCTAATTTTTGGTGAACTATGGTATTTTTGATGTTGCTGAAATTTTGTGTAACAACCTCAATTCCTTTAGCCATAACTCATGTTATATAACTCGGATTTGTATGAAACTAATTGAAAATGAAACTATACACATAGAGCTAAAACTTTCATAAAGAACATGGATTCGAATTCTGTTTGTAAATAGGCCAAAAATAGGCTATAAATGTTAGATATGGAGCTGTCTATAATATATTAGGCAAAATTTCAGTGAATAACTTGTGATATTTGAGTTATACTATAAAATTTGGGTTTATGTGATTCTTACTGCATATGAAAGCTAAGACATTAAGAAGACCACGAGTTATAATTCAGTTCCTAAATGGGTTATAAATGTATTCCAATATTATGGCAGAAATCTGATTAGAAAGGAATATTAGGAATTTGGTCTCATAAATATTGTGTAACATATATATATATGTTAAATTGTTGGAATTTTCTTTCATTGCATATAATTATGCATTTTATATGAGGTTTGTAAGTCCTAGTAAGGTAAATTATGTGATATGACATGCAAGTATACAATGAGATAAAATTATAACGTATTGTGTTGAAATAAATTATGAATATGTATAATTGCTTATTCCTCTTTACAAGGATGAGACTTAAGATATTACATGTCATTGAGGGTCTTTTACGGTATTATAAGAAATTTCTATATGATTCTTAATTATTGGACAATGTGGCTTAAGCTCGGAGAGCGCACTTGTTCATTATGCTAGCAACTTAATCATGTTATTAAATCAAGGTGGCTTAAGTTCGGAGAGCGCCCTTGACTCAAACTCGTGACTAGCATAATTATACGAATACACAGACAGGTGAATAGGATGGCTTAAGCTCGGAGAGCGCCCCTATTCACAACCCGTTATCCAGTTAGTCCGATTTTTGAGTAAATGAGCTGTTGGCTAATTAAATAAGTTGAATAAATGGAAATGACTACTTGTTACATGATTATTGAATATTTTATGATATATGATATGTGACATAAGAATGTATAATGTCC
>CATIWF010096073.1:0-26493 GCA_949630135.1 Balakata baccata
TCAACAGTTATTATCTTGGTCATAATATATGGGTCTTATATGACTCGAAATACTTTGACTTGAGGTGTCAAAACTGTCCTTTTATGCGTAGCTGTGAAGGTGCTTTTGCCTTGTACTGGGCTATCCGCGCTTAGTAATCCGACTCGTAGTCACCACAGTTAGTCATGTAGTGAGATATGAGACTACCAATAATAGGACTCGTTATCCTATAGCACTAGGGCAAGATCCTAATAAAGTTAATATTTTGGTTCTGATAAAATAAATTTCTGGGCAAGAGAAATATGACTTATTCAATGTAAGATTGAATTATTAATTAGATTAATAATGATAAGTCTTATTTTAATTATAACGCAAATTATTACTCATTAGTATATTGACTAATAGGATTTAACATGTTGTGACCCTAATCAATATCAGAATCATAACGAGAGAACTTAATATTATGATTTAGATGTCAAAATAATATTGGAGATTTTATCGGTAATTAAAAGGAGAGTTCTGAAAAGATATTTAATATATTCAGGTATACGAGGAATTCAGAAATTGTGTCTGATATAATATTAAAGAGTTAATATTATATTTCCATTTTGATAAAATTATTGACCTTATAAGTTACATCAAATACATTATTAGTCTAGTCCATATATAGATGTGAAGAGTAATTTAATTGAGAATTAAATTAAAAATGATCACTTATATTTTTGAGTTAAAGTTAATGATGATTAATTTTAACTATTTCTCCTATTTATAATTTTAATTAAAGTGTTAATTAAAATTATAATAATTTAATTAAGTTGTTAATTAAATTAATTATAGTGGTACATTAAAGTAATTACCACATAATTATTGAAGAGAAGATTAATTTTATGATTAATAATGGTAGCTAGAAAATGAGCTATGCAATAGTTGCACCTTGTATCATAAATCAAAATTAAAAAAAAAATTCAAAAATCAGTTTTTTTTTCGGTCCTCAATCCTCATTGAATGAGGTTGAAATTGTGTCGGTCCCTTGGCCATTTTTTTTCTTTTGCTCTTCTTAATCTTCCTCTAATCTCCTTCTTCTTCTTCTTCCTTAGTTTTATTCTTCTGGTTCTAAGTTTTCTCTTGAGCAAAAATCGTTTTTATTCTAAAAAAATTTTTTTTCTCTCATATGGTATGAGTATTAAAAAATAATATTGAAAAAAACTTCTAAAGTGTTAGTAGTTTATAAATTTGCCAGAATAAGAAATTTATGATCATACATATGAGACTAGCAAAGGAATTTTATCAACACAATTAAAACTTTTGGTCTTTTTGCTTGGTTTGCAACTTTGTTATCTCAGTAATAAAATGTTTGTCTTAATCCTTTTATTTTCCATTTTATTCTTAAAAATTATGGGTTGATATTGACAAAATGAATTTTATTCATAAAGATTACAAAATATATTTTGCTAAAAATTATGGATAAATGCTCGAGATTAATATGAAAAGTAAGTGTGTTTTCATATCATGCAATATTTGATTACATGTTTTGGTAAAATTAAAAATTTTTGAAATTTATAATTTTGATTGAAACATAAAGCTCTGCTCAATCCAAATAATGTTTCCGCTGCGAACATTTAGCATCAAAGACTCCAAAAAAAACCATAAAACATCCAAAATGAAGAAAAAGGTGGAAAAAGACACAAATTAAGTAATATATCAAAAGAGGAGTCTCACCGAATTAAATTGTTCATCCAGCCAACAGCGAATTCGTGGTTTTCAATGGCCAAACTACTTCCTATTTCTGCTTATTGGTACCTCAAAAAACAGGAGGAGCATGTACGTACATGTTACTTGTGATTTTCTTTTCATCTGCTCCTCTTGCTCCTGTTAGGGTGTGAAAAGGATCTGTAAGAAGAACATGGATTAAGAGGAAGAGCCCCTAAATTTACAAAAATCTATTAATAAGTTTATTAGAAAGTAGAATCCAGATGCAAACACATTCAGTATCTAAATTAACTATTCAACAGTATACATTAGTCATCTAACCAAAATTAAAATTTAATATGGAAAATAAAATTAATATTTATTATTATAAATCTTAATCTAGCTATTGCATGTTTTATATGCAAAGTTTTATACCAACCTGTCGGCTTTGAGGCGCTGTTGCTGACACTGATAGTGGGCGTAGCAACATGGTGAGCTTTTTGGGCAGCAAAGGTTTTGCCCGCCGAATCACCACTCATCATCATGGGTCCAGTTTTTCTTGTCAACGATGCCAAAGATGCAATGTTAAAAAAAAATGTTATTACATGAAACCAAATGATGATATATATAAGAAATTAGAAACACATAACACATAATTTCAATCACTCTAGAGATAAATATACCTTATAGCACCACACCCAAAAATAACCACAACAAACATATATACAATACCATTTCCTAGGTAATGGCTAATTTGAGTACCTTCCCATCAACAATACAAATGCAAACCTTTCACAGTAACAAAACAGAACCCAATTCATATGATATAGACAAAAAAAGTATACAAAATGAGGGCTTCTGTGGTGCACCCGGTATAAATTACACTTGATGATTTAGGACCGTTGGATTATTAACTTTTAATCTCAGCCATTCATTTTCAACGGATGAAATTAAAAATTTATAATCCAATGATATTAAGGCATCTGGTGCATGGTACACTGGGTGCACCTTAGAATTGCTAAAAATGTATTAATTAGTTTATTAGAAAGTAGAATCCAGATGCAAACACATTCAATATCTAAATTAACTATTCACAGCATACATTAATCATCTAACCAAAATTGAAATCTAATATGGAAAATAAAATTAATATTTATTATTATAAATTTACTAATTCTTAATCTAGCTATAGCATGTTTTATATGCAAAGTTTTATACTAACCTGCCAGAGAAAGGTTTTAAAGCATTTTTTTTTCCTTTTCAATTTAATGCCCTGAAAACTTACATCATGTGAAATTATTTATGGATATTTTACTGGATCAATAACATGTGTGTCGCAGTAGAAGGAAAATGTAATTGTCAAAAGATTTTGGAACAAAGATTTAAATTTTTTTTTTTATATAAAACATAATTACCTACTCCTAATATAATTAGACTTTTAATTAATAAAATTTTAATATTATTCACTAATAAATTAAATTATTAAATAACAAAATTAACTCAATTAACTAATATAATTATATTGGCTTTTTAATAAATTTGTCCATCTCATATTTCCATTTTATATATATAGTATAATATATTTAACTATTTGACTTTATTTCTCTTTATTTTATTAGAAATATATTTAATAAATAAATTAGTAATTGTTGATTATATAAATTAGTTAATTGAATAAAATTATTGATATATTAATGTGGGATAAAGATAAATTTCGGCATAAATGAAAAAAGAACATATAATATAGAGTCGCTTCCAATTGCCTTTAATGTAAATCCGCCCTTGTTATGTTATTGTGATTGTATGTTAACGGAAGAAGTAACGACACCAAAAATTGTGGCCATGCATTCTTTAAATAATAATCAATTGCCAGTCATTCCTCAAAAATGACACGTGGCAACATATCATTGAATCGAAACACGGACAGTTCATTAGAGCCACTAGTCTTTCACTTGTAATCCAAAGCTCTCACCATCTCTCTTCAAATGGAACCACTCCTACGTCCAATCTTTCTACCCTTGCTAAGTTCCTGATTTTCTACCAGAAGAAGAAGAGGAGGAGGAGGAGGAAGAGAATAATAGTAGAATTCAGCCATGTCTTTAGCTTCATCTTTCTACTCTTCACCATTGCCAAGAACTATAACATCCACCACCAAGCAAAATAACCCACTTGTAATTTTCTCCCCGACCTACCACATCTCATCCAAGAATTTCTCAATTTTTAGTTCTTCATCTTCAATCTGCAATACCTATTTGCTCAGACCCTCCAATTTGATTGTAAAAGCATCTGAAACAGAATCCAAGACATCAAAACCAGAGAATGAAAGCGGAGGAGAAGAAGGAGAAGAAGTGTGTGAAGAGTATGAAGTAGAATTGACTCAGCCTTTTGGATTGAAGTTTGCTAAGGGCAGAGATGGTGGGACTTATATTGATGCTATTGCTCCTGGTGGATCCGCTGATAAGACCGGCCTGTTCACTGTTGGGGATAAAGTTCTTGCCACCAGGTTTCTTGTTCTCTTCTTTGATTATTTTCTTATTGTTCTATTTAATTTATGATTAAAGTGTCAAGATACTTGAACAGATGAATAATTCATCAAGATCAGCAAAGTTGGTTCATTTTTTCAGTTACTTCCTTTTTCCATTTTTGAGCTGTATGTATGATTCATCATACTAAGAAAACTAGATTATGGGAATTTTTTCTTTTGTTAATGACTTTCGGATTAGAATTTCTCTGAATTTGAAAGACTCGTGCTGAGAATGTGACTTGGAGCTCTGAAACTTGTGCAGTGCTGTATTTGGGACAGAAATTTGGCCAGCCGCTGAGTATGGAAGGACTATGTACACCATCCGCCAAAGAATCGGTCCACTTTTAATGAGAATGCAGAAGAGATATGGTCAGTTCATCTGCATTTGGTGCATATTTGCTCTTGGACATTTAGAATTCCAAGTGTCATTGAACGAAATATCCACAATTTGACTTACAGTTATAAATTTTGTGGTTCTTTCTACTCTCTAGGGAAGACGGATTATGCAGGAGAATTGACGGAAAAGGAAATTATCAGAGCTGAGAGGAACTCCGGTGTCATTAGTGATAGAGTGAGGGAAATTCAAGTAAGTAAAGCTTAATTCCATCTTACTCTTTTTTGCTGCTGCTGAATGTGGGAAATTTTTGGCTTAACATCAATGCCTGTCTCTTAATCCTGATTGGTTTCAGATGCAAAATTACTTGAGGAAAAAAGAACAGAAAGAACAAAGAGAAAGGGATCTTCGCGAGGGGCTGCTACTGTACAAGTGAGGATCTGTGCTTCTGTTTTATTAATTTTATATGTCAGTTGGGAGCACCTGAGATGGAGTTTTACTTCATTATTTATCATTTGCAATCATATTATTGTATATTGGGATAATTATGCACCTTTTGATTCAAAGAACGTATGTATGGTTTGAACATGTTTTATCGTTCTTAAACTTCTAAGCATAAGGAAATCAATTTAGCTGAGATTATCCCCCTTTTTTTTTTTTCTGGTTAAATGGTATAGAAATGAAAAATATGATGAAGCACTGGGGAAATTTGAGTCAGTGCTGGGTTCAAGACCAGACCCAAATGAAGCTTCAGTGACAAGTTACAATGTTGCCTGTTGTTATTCAAAGCTTAATAAGGTAAATGCACCGACTTAACACCGTAACTTACAGAGTTGCTTTATACTGTTTCTTTTTTGCCTTTGTATTTGCGTGTGTGTAGGACATTTATGAAATTTTTATTTTGTTTTCTTCATTTGTTAACCTCAATTGGAATCATTAGCACTTGATTTACTTGAAACTTCCAACAGATAAAAGCTGGACTATCAGCACTTGAAGATGCCTTGGAAGCAGGATTTGAAGATTTCAAGGTAATGAACAACATAATCATGAAATGCTGGATTTTGTTTGTACATAACTATAAATAGCAAACGCTGGTATAAGAACAAGCTTTCTAATATTGTTGGTAATGTTAACAGAGGATTCGGACAGATCCTGACCTTGCCAATTTAAGAACATCTGAGGATTTTGAGCATCTTCTGAAAAGGTTTGATGAATCGTTTATCAACGAGAATGCTATCAATGCCATTAAATCTTTATTCGGCATATTCAAAAAGAATTAGAGCCATTAGATGGCCTCAGAGTGCAGATATCAAATCGTTGAACACACAAATGAACAACAAACTAGTGATTGGCTGCCACACGTCAGCTACTGCTTTAGGCAGTAAGTTTATGTTTTATGACTTTGTTCATAGCATTTTTTTCAGGCAACTTTGAAGAAGTTCTGTATGATTTCCATTCTTTATGTTAACATAGTGTATAATCTGTAGTCCTCTTGTCTAGAAGAATGAAGGAAACCAAGCAGGACAGGAGAGTGCTTCATTTCTTCTTCTTGATTAATTGCTATTGACACAAATGTGCATACTTTCGAATGCAGCTAGCTTATTTTCGCTCATGAAAAATATATTAAAAATCATTCCTTAAAGGATCATCTATGATATTATGATGGACAATAACAACAACACCTGCCAAGAAATCTGGAAGCATTTGTACTTTTCTTTAGAAAATTAAGCAAAATTGCAATTTATTTGAGAAATAACAAATTTCTGGTTGCATATCTTAGCTATGTAAGACCATAGTATGTCATGTGTTTTGACCTTCCCACGCTTTTTGAACGAGTGCTCCATATTTGCTTCCATGCCCACAGTGCAAAATTTCATCCTGAAATAAAATAAAATGAAATAATGTTAAAAATACTATTGCATCTTAAACACATAATTGGCAATGTAGAACAAAACCAAAATAGAAAAATGCATTCAATGTGAAGCCCAATCAAAGAATAACAAAGATTGGCGAGGCAAGGAAAAATATGATTTCAATTACGGAAAAAGAAACAAGATGACTTGGTATAAGAAGGCCATTGATGCGAATTAAATTATATAGGATTGCATGTATAATTTAATTAGAAGCTTTAGAATCATCAAACTACTAATATAATTTTATTCTAGTTGATATTCTCCTTTTTTTTTTCTATTTAATTGATATATATATATATATATATATATATATATTTGACAAAAAAAAATTGGAAAGAATTCTAAAATTATGTTTGGTAACCACCTACCTAAAAAGTATCACGTTGCAAATTTGAAAACCTACAAGAGACCTGAAGGGTGGAAACCTAGTATGACGAAGACGATCTGGAACTTGGATAATTACATGAGATCCTAACATCCTTAAGACCTGATGGTATCAAGAAAGGTACAGATACAAAGAAATAATGAGGAGGTAAGATAACCAAAACATTTCCAAACCTTGTCAGTTTTATTCTCTTATTTTCCTTCTCCTAAAATCTAATCGCCTTCCGATTTTACCATCGGAGTAGGTCCACCCGGAGCAGCTCCGATGATCTCTTTTGACATTTCTTTGTCCTGTAGAACTGGGAGGCATTAGAGGTCTGGTTATCAATATGAAAAAAAAAAAAAAAAGATAAATGAAAACTTATGTCAAAAATACTCTTCCTATAATCAAGGCATGTGTCCTAGTAGCATAAGTAACTAAATTGAGATCTCTCGATGGAAAAAATATTCTTATAAAATATCATATCACTTATATACCTTCTCAAATCATAATATATCAACGTTATTAACTCCAAGAAAAACATTAGTCATTAATAAAAAAGAATAAAAAATTCAAGATAATTAGGGGTGAACATTTGGTCAGTTATGTTCAAAACCAAACCAAACCGAATTCACACAAACCAAATTGAATAAAATAACATTTAGAACCATACCTAATTTTGACTTGAATCAGTTTGATCGGTTTTGTTAGTTAATTAATTAAATTTATATAAATTATAACTATTATTAAATTTTTCAATTATAATAGATTAAAACCAAACACCATAATTTTATTAATTATGATAAAATTAAACCAATTATCATAATTTTATCAATCATAATATATAAATTATAATTAAATAATATAGCTATAAATTACTACAAATCAAGATAAAATAGCATAGATTATGATAAATTAATATAATCATTACTTCATCAACTGCTATAATTATCATAAATTAAATTTAATTACCATAACTTTATGAATTATCATAAATTAAAATCAATTATCATAACTTTATAAATTAGTATAAATTAAAATTAATTATTATAATTTTATTAATTACTCCAAAATAAAATTAGTTAATATAAATTAAAATAAATTTTCATAATTCATGTCTTTATCCTACCGTAAGTGAAAATAAAATATTATAAATTATAAATTTTTTATCTAAAAATTATAATAAATCAATAAAAAAATATAACATATATATAAATACAATTTAATCGGTTTAGTTTAATCAATTTTAAAATATTTAAAATTGAACCAGAACAAAGCGAATTTTAAATGAAAATCTGAGCAAAAAAAGATAAAATCAAACAAATCGAATGAACCGAATTCGGTTCGGCTGGTTCTAATTTCCTAACTCCTAAACACATCATTACTCTTGCCCTCTTATTTGCCAAATTAAATACTGACAAGTGCATGAGCCAAACCTAAAATGACAAATCACCTCCGAAATCGATCTCTCAAAGAACAGTTCAACTACTCTTAATTATCATAAATTGTCAATGGAAATACAATGATGCAATTAAACATTTTATTCAATTTGATGATGTAGAGATTAAACTAATGAAATTGACACAATTGATTAACTAAGAGATAACTAAACTTGATTGAATTACTTATAAGAATTAATTAGATATTTAGTTCGTACATTAATTATAATCCTTATCCCCCAATTCAATTAAGCATGATGTAATAAGATTCATATGGCTTTTGTCCTAAGCCACTAACTACCCAAGCTAATGGCGTAATCAACATTTTATCCAATTTATAGTATAAGCTACAGATAGTTCGTCTAATAATTCATCATTAAAATATTAATTCCAAATTAAATGAATGACGACCAATCATATTTTTAACTTAAAATTTCATAAACACAATTGAAGATACAATGAATCAAATATCATTAAAAACTAAAAAGGAACTTCATACATTCTAATAATTACTAAATACCTAACAAAAACTTTAACCAAACATGTCCTTAATCATTGCTAAGTTAATTCCAAAGCTAAAACTAAACATGCAACAGCAAAAAAGAAGAATAGAATGAAAGTAAAAATCCCCTAAAATTGATTAGTTTGAATCTTTTTTGGATGGTTAGTCTCTAATCCTCAAAAGATTCAAATTTGATAACTTTAAAGGAAAATGAGCGCCAAACGTAAGCACACACTATTGGAGCAAGTTGGGATGGCTTCCAAAATCTCTTGCGCCACCCAAATCTTAGAAGTAAATAATGCAATGGTGGAGAGAATGCAGAACTCCCCATTATAATCTTAAAGAACATATTTAAAACTCTAGAAATTTAAATTGAGTTCTTCCTTGATTAGGACTATCTTTTCCAATTTAAAAGGTAGTAAATATCTACAAACTTTAATTCCTAGCCAATCAAAATCGGCCCGCACATTTGCACTTGAGAATTCCAAATACAAGAGACTTTAAATTTCCATAGACGACATGCTCGTATGGAATACACATGCCCAAGCTTTAAATCTATACACTTATGTTGATTGATCCTCCTCCACATGCCTATGTTGAATCTACACGTCCGTATCAGAAATATGACTGTGTCAATCCATATGCCCGTGTAGATGGCTCTTCACCAACATGCTCAAATCCTTCAATTAGTTTAAAACTTCTAATTTCTCCTCCACTTCACCTAAGTCAAAAGATAACACAAAATTATACAATTTCCTGACAATAAAAATAAATTAAAGACTTAAAAACATAATCTAATCTAAAAAATACTATAAAATATGAACTGATCACCCTCACGAGTCATGACTAACTGACACCTCTACTCACCAGCCAGCCCTCACACGTCACGCCTTTCTTCATTGCCATAGCCTAGCACTTCTCCTCGCTGCCAACACTCAGTTGACTTGAAAAAGTGCTATTAGTGTACTGCCTCTTTGTTTTTTCCTCTCTAATCGCTCCCATTTTAGGGTTTTTGTTTGTTTGTTTTTTCTAGACGAATATTGGAGGAACTGACCTTAGTTTTCAATATTTGATTAACTATCAATTTGGTAATTAAGTTTTCATAACCAGTCATTTGGAGAAAAGGCAAATCTAGGGTTAAAAATATTATTGGTATAAAAACTTATCATTTAATTGTAAAATGGTACTAAAACTTTGATTTGTTGGAATTTGAGACCAAAATTTTCATGGATGTTGCAATTTGGTATTTAAGTCAAAATTACAATCAAACAAAATAATGTATCAGTCTATTGGTATGCTATGTCACCTGGTTAATATGTTGTCACCGGTCAATATGTCACATAAGTTTTTTTTACTAGAATTTTGATTTATGTATCAAATTACAACATTTATGAAATTTTTGGTACCGATTGCATTAAATCAAAGTTTTGGTACTATTTTACAACCAAGTGATAATTTTTGGTATCAATAATATTTTTAAGGCTAAATTTCAAAAAAAATTTCTAAATTTTGCACTTTATTACAGTTATGACCAATTTTTTAAAATTTTGAATATAATTATATATACTTTAGGTTTTATAACAAATTTTGTTTCAGGTGAGTTGTACTTCATTTCGAGATTATGTGACAATAATGTGGAAAAACATTAAATATATAAAATAATAATGTGAAAAACACAATGTAGCTTATATGGAAAAAATTGGTATATGGATATAAAAACTAAATCGGTACTGTTTTGAAAACCATATGTGTTGCAATAGATTAATGAATCTCTTTTCCAAAATTATTATCTTCTCAAAATAAATTCGGTTATAACATGATTTGTCCCTCTTTTAGTCAAACAGTATCATTTTAGTTTATATGGAAGAAGTAATTTGATGTGCAAAACGATATTATTTTGGTTTATATGTCTATATGATAATTTTTTTCATCAACTATACCATGTTATTCACGTCATTATTTTATATTTTTAATGGTTTTTCATATTATTTTAACATAGGCTCAAAATAAATATAGTTAAGCTGAAACATAAAGTATATACAATTAAACTAAATTTAAAAAAAATTTGGTAAAATTGATAATTTTTTTTATAATTTAGTCTATTTTTAACCCGGCATATCTATTTAATCTTCTTTTTTCTTTCTTTTTTTTTTTAGAATTTTCTTTTGCCTCCATTTTTCTTCATCCATTTTTTTTTTCCTTCTCTTTTTAAACTTGCAAGAGAGCCATCTCTGGCTATCGGTTCCAGTTGTCCTGATCTCGATTCTGGTGGCAGTAGAGAGTGCTCTAACAGCAGCCACCAGTGAGCATTTTTGCATCGGTCCCAGGTAATTCTCCAAACTCCAAATTTGCTAATACGATCCTGTTTTACTTTTATGATCCTTCTCTATTCAATTCAAAAAATTAGATGCCTTTGTGATTTTCTAATTATTGCTGTGACTATTTATGAGAATTGTAAGATTATTGCCTATCTTTAATTTGTGGTTTTCCACATCCCAATGCCATAAAAAAAAAAAAGCGCAGGAATAGGGTTTTATCTTTGTTGGTTAGCGCTTCAATTTTTTTTTTTTTTGGTCATCTTTGCCTCAGGATTCTGTTGTATTTTAACTCCTTTTTGTTTGCTTGGATGAATGCTCACTGTGTTAATATTGTTCTTGAGATGCTGCATAATGAGAGCTTTCAAGTTTTTTGAGATTTTGACTGTCATATCTTATTCATTTCATGGTTTCATAATGAGCTTAGTTTCGATTATTTACTTTATGAAAGTGTAAATCTGATTGATGGTTGGTGATTTGAACATAACAATGATTGTGTATTTTGGCTGAGCTGATGTTCTTTGTTAAAATGCTTGGTTTGTTCAATTGATATGCTTGAAGTAGTGGATTTATAGAAATATTTTTGTCCCTTTTTTAAAATTCTGCTAACTAGTATATACTACTGAATTGAGTTGGTTGATGCCCCTAAAATAAATGACATACGAGAAAGTCTAGCTAGATATTAATTTATGTATATATTTTTTTCATACATATTTGTATCATGGATTTGTGTCCAATTGCATTAGTTGTTTACCAGTTGATATGTGCTTCCTTTCTTTTTTTTTTTTTTCAAAATTTTAGCATTTGTAGTAATTTTTCCAAATACTTGGAGTTGGGTGGTTTTGTTTTTTGTAGTTGACTACAGAAATTTAGTTCTAAATGGCAAGTTTGTAAATGGTGTTCCTTGATATTGAGGAAAACCTAGCCTTAGACAGAGGGATTTGAAGACAAAGAATCCATATAATCAACTCTACCTATATTGGGTTAGTGCTTAGTTTGTTTAATTCTACATTTGTTTATTCTACTTGTATCTTAACATAGGCTACATGATTATTGAAAGTGGTACTAATTCTGGGAACGTATAAATGACTAGCTGCAAATTATTATTTGTTGTGTATTGTGTGGAATGTGAAATCTTTGCCGTTATTTTTGTGATTTAAATAGGATCTCCTTGTTAACTCCTAGGTAAATGGAAATGCATAAACAACTTATTTTTATTGTGAAGCAAATGCCATGTTGGATGGGCTCGAGTTGCTAGGATTGGATGATGGGATTGAATTTCTTGAGTTGATAGTTGTTCAATAGGAATTTTGCAACCGCTTTTGGATTTAAAAACGTGTTTTATACTTATACACATTGCTAATTGATTATAAAAATGTAAAATTTTCATTGACTCCCTAATGCAGAACATTTTGAATTGTATATTGGTCTCCAAGATTCTTAAAACATAACTGCATTTTAAATTCTTGCGTTACAAAATTATATTATTTCATTAATTATATACACTGGAATTAGATTTTTTCTTCAAAGATTAAATTATCCGAAATACCAAATTGTTCTGTATTGTATTATTTAGAACTAAAGAACCAACAACTTTACTGAATTGTCCTGAATTTTTGCGACAGTACAATATGGATATTTTTTTCCCAAGACAATTTTAAGACTTCAATTTAGAAATCTCTAACTTTTCAAGACAAGATTGGAGATTTTTTTATTCCCGAAGTGGACCAGACTGCGTATGCACCTATACCCATGTGCATATATATATATATATATATAAAAACTTTTTTTATAGAGGTAGAGTGAAATGCACAGGTTCAGCTCTCTCATAGTCTCGCTAGTTTCAGCAGATGTCAAGGCTTAGGAGACTTTTTATGACATAAGTGTAAATTTTTGTTGTTGTTATTGCTCTCAATTTTTTTTTATCAATTGAAATTATTTATTATGGAGCTTTTTGGTGTCAATCCTTGTGCTTATTTTTTGTTTGTGGAGATCCACAGTCGTAGAATGTCTATCTTTAGCAATTATCAATGGACTTATGGTATTATTAATTTCCAATCTCTGGGTTTCGGAACTTTAATTATATTTTGAAATGCTTTTAATAACCAAATACAGTGAACATTCTATGAGCTTTATGCAACTGGATGCTGAAATTGGCCAGGAGGAGGACTAGAAAATGACATAAAAAAGTGTGGGGAAATGTTTGCAGGTGACGTGCTCTTTCTGTGTAATAACTTCTCCCTTTTATGATTAGTATTGCATATCTGAAAGTGGGATTGATGATGCTGTTGAAAAACTGGTAACTGGAGAGTATGAATCTTTGCTTAAACATTTATCTTTTTCCCCCTAATTGCCAACTATGCCTTTAGAGGAGCTTTTGAATACTGTGACTTCAAGAGGAACCATTGAACCCCCGCTATAACTCAAGTATACCTGCTTTCTATACTTGTAATCTTTTTTACATGTGGTAACTGATAAGGAATAATCTTGTTGAAAGCTTTCTTGGAAGCATCAAATAAAGCTTGTATGTTGGATTGGCTGTAATAGGAGAAAAAATTGTTCACACATGAGAGAAGAAGATGCACGAAGAAAAAGGAGAGGCTATTTATCAACTTGCTTTAGTATGATTCTTTTGCTATACATAAATTGAATGAAGAGATAAAATTTCATGACTTCCATCGTCCAGTTAATGGGTGAGACTTATTTAGGTTTGCATGTCTACTAAGCAAAAATCCTAAATTTTTATACCTCATATATTTATATGTATTAAGCTATTGACTGACAATGATCCAACAGTTGAATTTTGCCCTCATGATTACATGCAAGCAAAATCTTCAAACTAGATTTCAGCTTTTTATGAGGGTGAGAAATCGCTATTTTGCCTCGATTGCAAGATCCAAGGGTTATTCTCAAGACATAGACTTGTGTTCTTTGAACAAAAATATAACTCATTTCACTAGAATGGGCCGCATTAATGAAGCGAGAGCACTCTTTGATAAAATGGAGCAAAGAAACACAGTGACATGGAATTCAATGATAAGTGGTTATGTGAAAAGGGGAGAGTTGGCCAAAGCAAGAAAACTGTTCGACAAGATGCCCAAGAGGGATATCGTGTCATGGAATTTGATGATTTCAGGCTATGTATCCTGCCGTGGAAAGAAGTTTATAGAGGAGGGAAGGTACTTGTTTGATAAAATGCCTGGGAGGGACTGCATTTCATGGAACATAATGATTAGTGGGTATGCAAAGAATGGGAGGATAGAAGAGGCGTTAAGAGTTTTTAGTACTATGCCTGAGAGGAATTCTATCTCCTGGAATGCTATGATTACTGGTTTTTTGCAGAATGGTGATGTGAGGCATGCAATTGAGTTTTTTATGACAATGCCGGAGAGAGATGCAGCTTCACTAAATGCACTCATTTCAGGTCTTATTCAGAATGGGGAATTGGATGAGGCTGCAAGAATTTTGCTTGAATGTGGAAATAAAGATATTGAGAAAGAGGGTATTGTGCAAGCTTATAATACTTTGATTGCAGGCTATGGTCAGAGAGGAAGAATTAATGAGGCTAGAAGTCTTTTTGATCAGATTCCGTTTTACAGTGACCAAGGGAAAGAAAGCTATGGGAAATTTGAGAGAAATGTGGTGTCATGGAATACCATGATTATGTGCTATGTAAAGGCTGGAGATATTGTTTCTGCTAGGGAACTCTTTGGCCAAATGACAGAACGAGATACTTTTTCATGGAATACCATGATTAGTGGATATGTTCACGTGTCAAACATGGAAGAGGCCTTGAATCTCTTTTATGAAATGCCAAACCCAGATATCCTTTCATGGAATATGATGATCTCAGGATATTCCCAAAAGGGTAATTTGAAACTAGCTTATGAGTTCTTCGGGAGGATGCCCCACAAGAACTTGGTCTCATGGAATTCCATGATTGCTGGGCATGAGAAGAATGAGGACTATAAGGGGGCAATCAAGCTTTTCATTCGGATGCAAATGGAAGGTGAAAAACCTGATAAACATACTTTATCTTCACTTCTCAGTGTGTCTTCTGGGATTGTGGACCTGTACCTGGGTATGCAGATTCACCAGCTGGTTACAAAGACAGTTATCCCTGATGTCCCACTGAATAATTCTCTCATTACCATGTACTCAAAATGTGGGGCAATAACTGAGGCGCAGTCCATTTTTTATGTGATGAAAAAACATAAAGAGGTAATATCTTGGAATGCGATGATTGGAGGATACGCATCTCATGGTTATGCTACAGAGGCTTTGGAACTTTTCAAACTGATGAGAAGTTCCAAGGTGCAGCCTACTTATATAACATTTATATCAGTTTTGAATGCTTGTGCTCATGTGGGACTAGTTGAAGAAGGTCGACAGCTATTTGAATCCATGGTTAGTGAATATGGTATTCAGCCAGGGGTTGAACACTTTGCCTCCCTGGTCAACATTGTGGGTCGGCATGGACAACTTGAAGAGGCCCTAGATTTGATCAAAAGCATGCCATTTGAGCCAGATAAGGCTGTCTGGGGTTCATTATTGGGCGCTTCTAGGGTCCATAACAATGTAGAGATAGCTCGAGTTGCTGCAGAAGCATTAATGAGAATTGAACCAGATAGTTCAGTTCCATATGTCTTGTTATACAACATGTATGCTGATGTGGGGCAATGGGACAATGCAACAAAAATAAGATTGATGATGGAAGGGAACAATATTAAGAAGGACGCAGCATTAAGTTGGGTAGATTCCTTCCAGTGATTCTTCCAGCCTGGTATGTTTATGTAAATTCTTTAATTTATAGGACCAGTTCTTAGTAAAAGAAATCGGGCTGAAGTCTTAGACTTTTTGTGGACAGGCTTTGCAAATGGAGCTACCTACTTCAATTCACTGGTGTTCAGATGTCCTTAACTGCCTGCTGAAGCTGTGTGCTTGTGGTGCTGAAGAAGGTTTAATATGTAGTGGCTCTGAGAGTAAAGCTTGAACATCACAAAGATTCTCCAGTCTATGATGAAAAAGAATCAAATTCTCAGTTGCTGAGAAGATTGCACTATCTTAGGCAGCTTTCATTGCTCCTCTTGGCTCTGCAGGAATGGATTGATACCTGCAGCCTTACCCATTTATATCCAGTGTTCCTCAGCACAACAAAAACATGGTGTATGCAAGGTGGGCAGGCAGCATGGACGCTTGGCAAGTGGGGCATGAGGGACATGTGCTTGTGGTGCTGATGAAGAAGGTTTAGTATGTAGTGGCTCTGATGCTTGAATGTCTATGATGAAAAAGAATCAAATTCTCAGTCGTTGAGAAGATTGCACTATTCTAGGCAGCTCTCATTGCTTCTCTTGGTTCTGCAGGAATGGATTCATACCTGTGGGCTTACCCATTTATTGTGAAATTTCACTTGCTAAGGAAATGGAGGACTTTCACTCTTATTTTGGCGATGAATCTTTCTTGGAGAAAAAGTTTCAGAAACCGGCTCAGATTTATGCAACCATCAGTCTTGGCGAGAGAAACACTTCTAGTATTCCAGAGATTAGGATCTGGTGCTCAAGTTGGAAATTGCTAGCTTCAAAATGCAAAGCTCTGTCCTTTGGCAAGTCATTATGAGATAGCATAGCGAGCTTTCTAGAGGTGCAGGCTTCAGGTGCTCCTGATGTTCATAAGGAGAAAAGCCAAGGTTTTGTGGAATCCAGGGAGATCAGATGGTGCTATTACAGAACGGCTACAAGCTCCTCCAGAAAAATTGTAGACTCTGCTGCAAGGTCATTAATTGTATCCCTTTCATTGTTTGCCATTATCCCTGTCAATTTCATCTGATTTTCTCTTACTTAGATGATCATAATAAAATATAAAATGGAAGGCAGAAGAGATAAAAAAAGAAATTAAGAGAGAGTGAGAGTGATCTGTGAGATGGTAAATTTGATTGCATTGGTGGCTCAAATATTGGGACTAATGGTAGTAGTGCTGGAGGATACTCACCTGGCATTGATAGCCATGGAATTATTGGTGATGGCAGCACTTAAAATGGCAAAGATCAAGGCACTAATGGAAGGAGTACAAATAAAACATAGTTAAATTAATAATTACTTTAATAATCTTGGTATTTTCTCAAGAACAAGAAAGTAAGAGCTCATTGGAGCGATCTCATTTATGAGTTGATAGTTTACTTGGTTAATCATAATCTGAAATTCTGGGGATTTGGAGTCTTAAATTTTATATGCTAAACTCATGTTCTCAACAAAGCTTCAAGGCAGAGCTTTCAGTTCCGCAACATATATCTATGGTAGGTGGGCCTAAAACATTTCATAGAGTTTTTATCCGTGCTCCTCCAGTACTTGAAGTCAGGATTGGAGTTGATGTTTTGGCTGAGTATCCTGACTTACCAATGTTTGATATTCATGTTCTGCTGTTCAAAAGTCGAAGAGTTTTCTTTTTTTTTAAAAAAAAAAGAGAAATATTTGCTATCGTATTGAAATTGCTTGTTTTGAAATCCAAGTGGTTATTTTAGTATGTGAACTATCATGTCTTTTTTTATGAGGATATATATATATATATATGTTTTCCTAATTACTTGCAACATTAATTTGTTTCTGCAGATGCAGATTGTGATGGAGCAAATACAAGATCTCCATTAAATGGTGAGCGAAAATTTACATTCTGAGATTCATAAGTTGTAAAATGAAAAGAAAGAGAATTTCTTATCTTTTAGATGATCTTTGCATGCTCACTGCTTGTTGTTTAGATCTGACAACAGATTTATATTTACAAGTTTGATTCAGTATATTTTTGGTGGGTTATTTGTTGCATACAATCGGAGTTTTATTTGTTTTTCTATGTTACTGTGATGGATTTTTTATTAGATATGATCAATCTGTATTTCTTAGTTTAAATTTTTCACTTTACTGGAAAAAGTAAGAGAACAGTTTTTGGTTCAAGTAAATTTTGCTATCAAATAGAAAATCATAATAATTAATAAGTTATGCAAAAAAGTAACAGCCTTTTTGTTTGTAATTTGTGCATTCAACATGTCCCAAGTTGCTATATTGCACAATTCAAGCGTAGGAGTGAACAGTTGTAAACATTTTCTTGATCTTGGGGTTTGGCAATAGAGATCAAGATCTAATTAGAGACTAATGTCTCTCTTCCTGTGTTCAGTTCTTGGGAATCAATTATAATGACAGTGCATAGAGGCTCTTTACTGAGAAGTATTGTCGTAAATTACGTTAGTAGTTGAATTGGTCCTCTGCAGGAGGATTGTGAAGAGCATGCTCAGAAAGCTAAGACCCTTATTGTATGGACGTTATAGGCAAGCTACAGTTGGACCAGTAAACGCTTGTGAGTCTTTGTTGTTCTGAGTTCATCCCAAATTTTCTGAATCTTAAATAGAAATGGATTTTAAGTTGTTTTGTCTCAGATTTGTAGCCTGTCCTGGAGCATTCAACATACGGGACAGAGCAAAGCGGGATGCATGGAAAGCTGTTGAAGGTATTGATTCGTCAATTATCATTTTATTTTCTGGTTATTAGACCATTATTATTGATTAATATAACTACTTTCTTGGTAGGCGAATCTGAGAGGAATCTTTGGCGCCAATCCAAATCCAATTCGTAGGAAATTTATGTAATTGATGAAAATAAATGGGAGATTTATGCAATTTAGGAGTCCTTGTGCTTGGTTCCTATGATTCTATCCAACTTCCGTTTTGATGTTTTGTTTCGAACAATTTTTTCTTTGCATGACTAAAGTCTAACGCAAAAGCATTTCTGAATTGGTTAATTTGACAAAAATACTACGGTTATTGAACGCATTAGGAATTAGATAAATGTGCAATCGGTTGCATATTCAGTCATTCTTTCTTTCTTTTTTTTTTTTTCAAGAATTAGATTTTTAGTTTTCTGATAACTGTTTGCACGAGTAATTAGCTTGTATATCTCGAGATTTCCTTTTTGAAGAATATGTGCAAGTTATGCATGAAAATTGCTATCAAGTTTTGACATAATTTCACCAAAAAACTAGTGAGAATAATATGTATATCATACTATATATATAAAAGTAAAAATATAGATAAACAAATTTACTAAAAATTCAATATAATTGTATTAGTTAATTAAATTAATTTTTTTTATTTAATAATTTAATTAATTAGTGAATAATATTTAATTCTATTAGATAACTATGTTTTATATATATATAAAAAAATCAGACAACTAATATTTAAAAAAATTATTTTCAAAAAAGTGCATGAAATAGAGACTTATTACTATAGAGGGAGTCTATTTAATGTTAACTATGTTGCAAATTTATTACTTACTAATATGTTCAATTATATTAGGATTAGGTTGAAAATTAAGAAAAAAAATAATTTAATAAAAAAATTAGAAAGAATTTCAATTGAAAATTATCTTAAATTTGCAATACAAGTTCATGGTAAATGAAAATTCTAATATGAAGGCAGCAATACTTTTTAAAAAATTAAATTAAAATATATTAAATTAGCCATAACAAAATTATTCAAATCTAGAAATTAATTTTGAGAGAAGCAAAAGAATATAAATAAACATGTAAATTCACCAAAAAAAAAACTAATATGATTGAGCAAAAGTCCTATTAATGTTGAAATGAATATCTTTATTTTATACATGACTCTTAGTAATAGATAAATTATTAGTTTAGAAGGATGAACAAAATGACTGTAAAGTACTCATTATCTATATTTTATATATGACTCTTAATAATGGATATAATTTTCGTATGAGTTATAATGCGAATCTAATATCTAATAATCACATGAAATACACATAAAAATGGGAATAGGAGAACACGTAAAATAATGATAAAATACTTATTGCCTTTACTTTATAAATAACTTTTAATAATATACAAATTAGTAATTTATGAACAAAAGTTATATTAATATTGAAATAAAATTAGCTTATTAACACTATTGTGGTATTATAACTTTATCTTTAACTCAAGCATTAATTAGTTAATTAGCATTCCAAATAAGACGAAACAAATTAATAAAAAAATTATATAAAAATCAAATAGTAATTAATGACGAGTCAATATCTAATAATTGTGTGTAACACAAGTTAATGAAAAGCTATGTGAAAATAGGAGAACAGACAAAATGACCGTAAAGTAATTATTATCTCTATTTTATTTTTGAATTCTTAATAATGAACAAATTAGTAGTTTAGGAGTATGGACAAAATGACGGTAAAGTACATCGACCTATATTTTATATATAACTCTTAATATTTGAAATAAATATATTTTCTCATTCCAAATATTAGTAACATTAAAACTTTATCTATGAACACGAGTTCTATTAATATTGAAATGAAGTTAATTTATTAACACTGTCGTTGTGGCATTATAACTTTATATTTAGCTCAAACATTAATCAAGACGAAATAAATTAGTAAAAATAAAAAATTATATGAAAATTAAATAATAATAAACGACGAATCCAATATCTAATAATTACGTGACGTTAATAAAAAGTTATTTGTTCCAAAAGTGAATTTTTCTGGGATTGTATATGAATTCTTAATTAAATATTTGCTTTTATTAATTAAGAAAATTTTCAGATAAAAATTATTAAATATGGTATCTTGCATTTTTCGTTTGGTTTAGGGTTTAGGATTGAAGTTATATATGTTAGAACATTAAAAAAAGAAAAAAGGAAAATTGAAGTTATTCAATCAATCATATGCTATTTAGTTAAATTACGTATCGAGTTTGATTCAGCCACTAAATTTTCGCTTGGTCAAGAAATTAGAGAAACAAAAAACGAAGATTTGAAATCATATTCAATAAGATTATTTACATACTTCAATTAGTAAATACTGAACTGTAAATTAGGCATCAGGCTTATTTCAATTGATAAGATCAATCGAATCGAAAATTGAAAGTTATATAAAAGTGGATCAATTAGATGATTGAACTTTAGAATTAGGGATTCCAAACTGCAAATCACATCCAATCAATTACTAATTAAATGGCTTAGGCTTGTTGAATTGGAAACTGAGGAAATTATATTTGAATAAAAATTGACACATTATTCAAAGGCAAAATTAAAAATTTTAAGTTATGCATTGAGTTTAATTTAATTAATATAATCTTCACCTGGTCAAGAAATCTGAGCAACATATAAGAGATTCAAATTCAATTCAGTTATAAAATCAAAAAATTCTAGGGATTTACTTAGTTAAAGGTATTAGGACGACTGTCAAAAATAAGAAGCAAGGATTCTAATTCCCTCCCTAATATAAAACTAGCGGTTGTTCCCAAGATTATGCAATGAAACAATGAATATAAATTTCGCTTTAGGTTTTTCAAGCCTTTGTCCTGCTACACTAAGAAGCAAAGACTCGACTATCATGTTGCTTGCCTGATCTGATGGCTAGGACAACCATTCCTTAACAACCTTCCCTTTGGCAACAAAACAGCCAATATTCTTCCTATCGATTCTCATGGGGCTTCTGGTTTGAACCATAATTTCTTTGACCATACGCTTAACAGGAGATTCACCTCTAACCGTGCTATGATTTCCAGAACCACAAACAATTGTCATTTCGGCTGGAACCACATCCTTCCCGCTACTCAATCTTTTTCTCATCTCCTCAATCCACAACAACATTATTAAATAAGCTGAACTCAAGTGCATTCCATGCAAATCCAATTTCGCCTCTAATTTATCCCACTTCATCGCTTCACTCAAAACACAACATCCAACCAATTCCTTAACCAACCTAGCCTCATCTTCACTCAATATCTTGATCAATTCTTCAATTGAGAGCGGATAAAGATTACAATTTTGCATCAATGACATGATTGTAGGACATGAATTCAAGACTGAATTGAAAGTCCTTGATGAGTATGGAATCCCCATATCTTTCATCTTTTGAAGCCATAACACCATTTCAGCCAGTGCATTTTGAGCTCCATAAGCTGCGAGAACCATATTTGAACAAACTGTATCAATTTTAAACCCTTCATTTTCCATTTGGCCAAGACTACTCTGCATTTCTTCAATCAATCCCAGTCTGCCATATCCATGAACAATAGACCTGAACTCAAACAACGACGGCTTCACTCCGTTCCTTACTTTCTCTTGAATCAACTCTTCTGCCTCCCTTGGCCTACCCATGTCACATAATCCACTAATCATTGATTTATACCCCTGCCTTTTTACATAAACCGAATTGGTATTGCAAACCAGCTGCTTTAAAAGAGCAAAAGAATCATCAAAACCTCGAATTGAGTTCTGTTTGGCGTGAGATTCAACCAAATTACAATACAAAAGCACAAGATCTCGCTCCCTACCCTGTAATTTAGAAATGGAATCGGAGATTAAAATCGCAGACTCATCGCACTGGCCTCGTTTATCAAGCAAAGCAGCAAGATTTGCTACAAGCTTTGGGTTCCAATGGAACCACCGGGCTTCTGTAATCTTCAAATAAAGCTGCCAAACATGAATAGATATGTTAGGACTTGCTTTTAGTTGTAATGAAGAGAGAGGGAGAGAGATTAACCTACGGGGAAAGCAAGAGAGGAGAGATTAGAGTGAGAAAGGAGATGAGAGAGCACATCGAGAACAGTAGGTTTAGATGATGATGCAACAAATTTTTTCATCAAACCGTTGGTGGCGGAGGAATCTCCTGCCGCGGTTGCAGTGACGAGAGAAGACAAGAATATTTGGCCTTGTTTGCTTAATGCTTCACATTCAAACGCCCATCTCTTTGATAGCTTCTTTGATGGTGCAGGTGGCTGTGAAAGAAACGGTACAAGCTGTTGGCGGCTGTGGTGGTGGAGGCGCTCTTGGTTCCCTCGAACTGGAACTACCAAAGGGCCTATTGTTAGATGACATCGCACGCAACCAAACATTGCGCAGCTGAGGCTTTCACTATTGGTATTTTGCTTTTCTAGCTTAAGGATGACGATCTATCAGGGACTAATCGTACAAATACCATCGATTCTTATTATTTTATTATAAATTAGCATAAATTTTTTAATTATTATAAATTAATACTAAAATTTTTAATAATATTATAATTTCATATCCACCTCAAAATTCTAATAAAAAAATCTGATAAGATAGGCTAATATAATATTTTTACAGATTAATACATTATCTTTTTAACTGAAATTTCGATTTAGATACTAAATTATAATAAAGTTAAAAAAATTTGTATTTGTACATTTATCTCATGTATTGGTGTAATAATTTTTCTTTAGCAGATACTGAGTATTAAATTTATAATTATATATTTTTATTATAGTTATTATATAATAAATTTGCTCATATTTTAATATTATTTTAGTATAAGAGCATTTCTTAGCATCTCTGATCTTTGATAATGTTTAGTATAATGAAGAAAAATAAATTTTTATTATAAAATTAGATAAAATATATGGAAGGAAGGGAAAAGTGGTAGAAAATGAAGACAAAAAAGAAAGTAATAGAATATATATTTTTTTTTTACATTGTTCATTTACTAAATCTCTATTTATATGTTATATATGTGCATCAAATACAATAAGATACAAGGTTTTATTGTACAATAAATCACAATTAAACTATACATTTAAACTAGGAATTTACAGAGTGAGAAGTTATAAAAATGTAGAATTATGAACATTCAAAAGACATAATATTCATAACACTTCTGGTTGGATGTCTATTAACAAGAACATGTCACGTTAAAATCTTACTAGAAAAATCCTATGGGAAAAAACCTAATAAAGAAAAAAAATACATTTCTTATATAATACACATATGAAGTTGCATCGTTAAAAACCTTGATAGAAAAATCCAGTAGGATAAAATTTTAGTTAAGAAAAAGAGTACAACATATCACGTCCGCGATATAGACCCTGACCGTATACGCATATTACTGTCGTTTGTGCCGCAGTACGGAGGCGTACCGACCAGAATTTAAATACGGACATATGAGCGTGAAAAATTTAATTTAATATGATAATATGACGCTTAATATGAATATTGAGTTGATTTGATGAAATGTTGCAATTTCATGTCATACACATAAATCAAGGTAACTGACTGGGTCGGGAATACATGGTTTTTGCCCAGCGGTAAGAATTTGAGTTAAGCATACCATAATGGGAAGAATAATATTTTAAGGTCATAGGTAAAGTTATATGGAGATATTTGGAGGTTAAAGGCTCCGATTTACATAAATAATGTTCCTGGTGTAAATTTATAGTCTGATATTTTAATTGAGAGTTAGAGATATGCGTTTACTATCGCAATGATGCCAAAGTGATCACAATTGAATTCTAAGATTTTTAAAACTGATAATTTAAAAATCTTTAAAAATCAGACTTCAGATGAATTTTTACGGTCATGATTTAGAAAAAGGACTAAACCGCAAAAAAATGAAATTTTCACACTGGTGGTCGTTTTGCAAAATTGGAAAGACCATGTCGAAGAGAAATTTTTTTTGAGAATATTGGTATGTTCAATTTGAGGAGATAAGGGCATTTGAGATATGAAATTTAAGAAAATAAATTTGCTTATGTACTAAATTGAAAAGTTTGAAAAGTTGGTGGAAAAAGTCAAACTTGGTTAATTTTAATTGACCAATAGGAGCAAGAATTAAGCTTAATTAAGATTAATTAAGCTCTAATCAACTATATAAAGTAAAAAAAAATGCCAAAAAAAATCAACAATTCATCAAAAAAAACAAAAATAACTCATCATCTTCTTCCTCCTCCTCCCTTGCACGACCAAGAAGCCTTTCTTCTTAAATTTCTTTCAATTTTCTCTCACAAATTATTATAATTCAAACCTAAGGAGGTATAAGAAATTAATAGTAGTGAAGAAAATATTTTTAGAGGAAAATCAAATATTGGTCAAAAATTCCAAGAAATATTGAGGTGAGATTTTCTTTACTTTTCTTTCAAATTTTCATTAATTTAAGTTGGTTTGGATGATTGTTGTGAATAAATTTTAGTTTAGTGATATGTTTGATGTTAAATTTGTAAAAAGGAGGAATCGAGGTTTTGTAGGAAAATTATGGAAAAATTAAATAAAAATGGACAATGAGTAGAATGAGACTTGAGGAAGATGGATATGGTGAAAAATTGATGAAAATAATTTTTGGAAATTTTTGTGGAATTTTTAGAATTTTTCCATAATTATGGCCAAATTTTTGAAAATTTATTTTGAAGGATTTGTGCCATAAAATGATGAAAATTGAGTTAAATGGAGTGTTTGGAAGTGGAAGATAATTTTTGGAATGAATGAAATATTTTTGGTGAATTTTTGGATTTTTGGCCTAATTATTGAAAAATTTATTGGAAATTATGGAATATTATTTTGGTGAAATTGGTGATGGAAAATACAAGAAAATGAGCTAAAGAGATCATAGGAATTTATTTGGAATTTTTAAAGCATTTATTGAATTAATAGAAATTTTTGAGTAAAAAAAAAATATTGGAAAATTTTTGGTCACACCGGAAAGCGTATTGGGTGACCGAAATTTCGAATTATGCGTCAAACAAGTGTAACGAGAAAATATAATATCGATTTGAGAGAGAGTGGGAAGTAGTTGGGAGTTTTATTTTCAACAGAAAATATGATAAAAATGATTTTGTAGTTAATCAGAAATTATTGTTGTTCAGGCGTAGTTACGAGACCGGCGCCAAAAGCAGACTGGGAAAAAGAGCCGGCAGACATCGGCACATGAAAGTTGAGGTCTGTACAGTAATTTATAATTTTAGCCATTAAATATTTAAAATATGATTTTAAATGAGTTTATATGATAAAATAGTTTGAAATATTATGGAAATACATATTTGACAAGAATTTGATATTTTAGCTCATATATTAGCATAGATGACAGTCTAGGGAGTTATTGACATGTCAATAAGGTTATTGACCCGGTGGGTTTCCTGTGGCTATGTATTATACTTTACGGCCTGATGGATTTCCTGTGGTAGTATGATACATATATTCGGTCTGGTGGGTTTCTTGGGACCGTGTGACAAAATTTATTCACATATTTTCTCTGATCCGGTGGGTTTTCTGGGATCATGAAATGATATGTACCCCTCGTTTTCCTATGATTAGTCTATGATGATTTAATATATAGGCATAACAAGAGATTTTTATGAATTTATAATATTGATGAAAAATTTTATATTTAATATTTTCTATAAATGATTGCTATTATAAATTACTGTACCACTAAGTTGTATAACTCAGCGTAGATGTTTGTTTTTCTCGAGCGCAGGTTTAAAACGAAGATAAAGTCACAAGCATTGTAGATATAAAGTCGCTGATAGTGGACCCCACAATATGGAGCCAAGCAGTAGCGGCAGCCATTCCGAGCGGGTTGGCTTTTCTTTTGTATTTTATTATTATGGTATTAGTGTTGTAAAAAAAAAAAATTTAA